>JBBUKS010000095.1:11256660-11268418 GCA_038050645.1 Hedychium gardnerianum | reverse complement strand
TGATTAGTCTACTTGGTTTCTTACTTGGTCAATTCAATTCAATCATCTAGTCAATCATATCTACACTTTTTTTTTACCCGAGGCATGATACGATGATAAAAAAAAATATTCTTATATAACAAGGATTTGAAACTTACACTGAGCACTTCATATGCCTGTGATGTTGAAATCACTCGTGATGTTGGGCCGTTCGTCAAGACCTATTAGCACTTTTCGAATTTACCTGATAGTTGATGAAAAACTCTATGGAGCCGAACTGATCATCTTTATAATTAGTCAATTTGAAGAGGTGAATATCTAAATTATTGATATGTGTAAATCGTAAATGTACGATTCTGTCATCAAGTAATAAAATATTGATCCACATGGACTATTGATTAAATACTAATTGAGTTTGTGAAGCTATTTATCTAGACAATCAAGGGTTGTTGAGGTCACGAACGAAAGCTTAAGAGAATGAGAGAGAGAATTTGAGAGAGAAAATAAACGAGGGAGAGAATTGATTGGGAGAAATGATTTTAGAATTGCGATTTCACCACAATGATTATAAATACCTAATCTATGTTTGATTTCCTATCCTCAGTAGTTATTTATATAAGTAGACTATCATATATATCCGATGTGAACTTTAAGAACTACACCGACATTTTTGTTTCAATTAGTCGTCTACTTTCAAAGCGACAAAGCTAAGGGATTGCTTTCCTAAAAAGATCTCTGTCATATGATCCCACAACCCCCGAGATGTCTTCTCCTACTGTATGACTATGAATTGGAACCGACCCATTTAAATCTATGATAGTCTATTACTCCTCGTGACATACCAATCTACTTCCGTAGGCGACTCTCTATGTCTTGGGTTTTTACGGGTCAGATGATTGAGTTCTTCTTTCGATTCATCCCCAAATTCTCGTGGGATACGAATCTTGTGCTTTTGGCATCAAGATCATGTGTACATAGTAGACCCAAACCATAAACAAGTATTTCATCAAATAGAAAACATGCAAACTATATAGATTCAAACAAAAGAGATGTTTATATATCAATAAAATTACTCTCTAATCCTAAAATCAAGAGTCTACTCAATTGCAAGGAAATTACAACACAACGATAATGAAATAAGCATTCTTATAATCCAAAACAGAAAATTAAGAGGAATAAATGTTTAGCAATATTTGCAGAAAATATCTTCGGAAGGAATCCATATTTCGAAGGTGGAAGGATCGTTTTGATGGAAGAAGATAGTTGCTCTAGGGTTTGCTCAAGGAGAGAACCCTCTCCCAGGAAGGGGGAGGAGCCCCTTGGTGCAAGATGAGTCAAACAAGGATTTGCTTGACCCTTTTATACCTCCCCCTAACTTTTCAGATCTGCCTCATTGGTTGAGTTCCACCCAAATCAATTTTTGACCCCTTAGACGAGGTTTTCTCGAGTTGGACTCTAAATCAAAATTGTAGATCTTGAAATTATCTTTAATTTGATAGGTCGTGTGCCCCATAACTCTAACCGAGCGAAAAGTTATGATCATTCGAAATTTGATCTGCAGTCTGAACCAAGACTAACACGGGGCCATGACCACCACCACGGGCCGCCCGTATGAAGCTCTGTTGGGCTCCACCAAAATCAGTTTTTTACCCTTTAGACCTCATTTTCCCAGGTTGGACTTTGAAGCAAAGTTGTAGAGCTTGAAATTATCTTCAATTTGATAGGTTGAACACCTCGAAACTCCAACTGAGCCAAAAATTATAATCATTTTAAAATTGATCTGAAGTACTGAATCAAAAGCTGACATGGAGTCGTGCCCGCACCACGGGAGTCCGTGGCGTACACTGTTTTGGATTAAAAATTGACCATGGTCATGCCAACGACCACCGATAAGCATCTAAGCTATGGCATGATCGTGCCAACCACGACTGCGGCCACGACCCGTGTCGACTGGCCTAGCCCACCCATGACGAGTGCTGAAGAAGTTCGAGTTCTAGCACGAGCGACCCGTGGCGCCCGTTGAAAGCATCTGAAACTCCACCACAACCTCTCCAAATTGGCCACAACTGTGACCATAACTGTGGCCACAACCATGGCAGTTGGAATAAACTCTAAAACATGTTTTCAAACTCCGTTTCTATTCCTTTTCATGTCATGTAACAAAAACAATTCTCTGAACTAAAAAGTAACAAAATGAACACGAATAGATGAAAACATAAGATATATCCACAAAAAATAAAATAAAATATATATATCAAACTATGATAAAAATCTTATAAAAAATGCACACATCAATTATCAAAAGAACAATATATCTACATAATTTTTTAAAAAAAATATATTTTGAAATCAATACTAAGTTCCCAAGCCACTTGACAAATTAGATTCAATCAACTAGTCAATCATATCTAGCTCAATTTTAGATTTTGAAATTGACTAGTAACATTTTATATATATATATATATATATTAGGGATCTTGTATTAGAAAACCTAAGATCCTCAGATCTGGATGTACATACACTCACATAAACTGAAGCTCCTGAACAAGTCTATGTTTTTAACACGTATGATAAGAAAGTACAAGTATCCAAGTCCACAATCACCATAAAATTGTAAGATGTGGCCTCATTTATGGTCGCATGTGGCTCATCATCAATCATTCTTTTTCGTCTTCGCCATATCTGTTCCAATATATGGTTCAACACTGTAAGCATATTGCTGGAATACAGAGAAGACTACCATCTCGAGAATCACTAAGATATTTTGTATGGCTTCTTGGATATGTTCTACATCCAGCCAGAAATGATGAGATTGAATCACTCCTACCGCCGCTAACACTTCAAGTGCAGTTCCCTGACCAGCAGTATAAACTAATTGTCATCACTATTAAAGAAAGAATGATAAAATCTGACATTGCACAAAATCTTAACAAGGACAAAATGGAGACGGTATTGTAACTCAACAATGGATTTGAATGTTACATAATGACGGCTTCAACATGACAGCACGGAATGGATAATATTTCCAGAAAATTCCAACGTTCCAATTCTTCTAACCAAGACGTCAGTTAAGAGCAAATGAACAAATCTATGGACAAGCTTTTTTTTGTGTGTTCAGGACCATGTAAATAGATCAAGCATTCATTACAGCTTGTTGAACAACCAAACCAATAAGGCTATCAAGCTAGATTTCGGATGGAGTTGAGAATGATACAAAAATTTAGTATGATACAATAAAAGAGTCAAGAGTCTAATCTAATTGGAGTCTTTGAGATCGCCTATATGGATCTTTTGTGCATTCCACAGAAACATAAAAGCAGGGCAAACACCGCCAACTTCTGTTGGTTTAGAATGTGTCTCAAGCTGAATAGAAAAGCAATGAGATACTGATAAACATCTTAAACTAGCATCCCTTTACCTTCAGAAAGAGGAGGAGAAAGGCATGTATAAGAAGCTTGTTATTATGGCCACACAAAAATTAAAGCAGGTCAAAGCCGTTTGATAATAATTCTCAGGTTGAAGACTCAACTTCTACCATCTTTTCATCTCTGTACGTCTCTTCTATATTTCCTAAACTGACAAGTTGGAGATTCCCCTCCTATGCCTAGGTCATCACCACACATGGACACAAGTTACTATCTATCAAGCTCCTCTTTGAGCAATCCACAAGCACCTCCATTGCCTTGTATATCCACTCAAATGATTCCTATTCCTAACTCTTTCAAGCAAACAACAAAAGGTGTAGCATGGAGTCAGATCATGACAGAATAGCAACAGCGAAAATCATACTTGGGGTATAATTCTTTATCACCCTCATTGAAACTTCACCTTAATTAAAACTGCTTATAGAAGGCCTCTGCTTGGGTATGATGCCCTACCAATAGTCTGCAAATTACAGAAGGTCTGATGCCCTACCAATATAGTCTGCAGATTACCGAAGACAGTTTATATATGAAAGCAAGTGTCAAGTGTTAGGTTTACTGAACTCAAGACTGCGATACATTAAGCGAGATTTCATCAAAGTTCCAATGGCTATTCATTATTTTCTTTTTCCACAGGCATACAACACTTGGTCTGTGTTTACGTATTTTAATCACAAGCGACAATCATGACGTAGTTCAGACATTTAAGCAAACTCTAGAAAGAACTTTCAAATGAAAGACCTTGGGCCAAACTGCATATTTAGGAGATCTAAGAATTCTTGAGGGTATTTCTTTCACAATAAAAATTTAAATAAAACCTTATTCCTGCAGTTAGTCTTCCAGATGATAAGCTGACTGATACATCCATTGAATTAAATATGAAGTGTGGTCGCAAATTGATGGGATTCCTGCCTCTGATCTCACTCTATATTGTCGGGTGGTAAACAACTTACTTTTATTTACATATTATACGTCCAAATATAAGTTAGCTTATGTACTACAAATTATCTATCAATTTTTCTCTAACCCTCATGTATTACACTTGATGATAGCCCATCAAATTACTCGATATCTTTGATCTACCCAAACTATAGGGCTCTTTAATACTAAGACCCTCTAAGTTGGGCTTAAGAAGTTTTAGTGATCTTGATTAGGATAGCAACAAGAACACTCAGTGCTCTAGTACATGTTATTGTATCCTCTTGGCTTTTGGGAGATTCACTCTTGTTTTTAAAATCAAAGAAGCGATGCACACTTAAGATCTTCAAGTGAATCTGAGAATTGTGTTATGTCATCCACATACACTGAAATTACATGGCTAAATCCAACTCTATTTTCTTATCATTAAAGTGAATTAAAATTATGAACAATCCAGTATTTTATGAAAGGGCTTAGCAGGTTGAAGCCGCTTGTCGTTTTCTTCAAGAAAAATTTAAAAATAACTAATTTCTCTTTCTCATGTACAATCAAAGAAGCAACTTGTAGAGTTTTCACTAAGTTACAAATCAAGGCAAGATATGACTATTTCATGCACACACTAACCTTGACCTATCATCATCATCAGTTTAAGGGGATGAGATTAGAAGAATCAATCCGGTTGTGGATCACATCAAAAAGATAAAAAAAGGAATTGTTCATTTGAGGGAATAGACCTAAACGAAATCATTGTATAAGACCAGGTAAAGTAAAAATATTTATAAATATATATCTGTAGATCTGTAATTAATGATCAATAGAATCAAAATTTCCTTTTAATTTTTCTGTTCTCATCAGTAAGGAAATGTATTGTCCGTATTTGGGATTTCATCTCTCTCCCAAATAGCTATTTTTTTGGCCTGGGTCACCACAATAGAGACTAGAAGCTCTTGCTTCATTTCCTCAAAATGTTCTGCATGGCATTCAATTGAATATATTTAGCTACCCAAATTCTAAGTTCAGTCTTCATGTACTACTGGTGTGCTAATTATCTGTGACTAATATGATAGGATTAGACTTTATCTTAACTATCTGGGGTTGAATAAGTTTTAGTATTGCCAACAAATGTCACCCAAGAGTATCTACTAGAACTTCTAAACTTTAAAATCATAGTTATGAATTAGAAGAAATAATACCACACCAAAACTATAAGTTATCAGTTTACATGTACTTCCAGGTAAAGATAACACAAATGACTAATATCTAAGACTAATATGCTATGATTTAGCTTCTAGAACTTTAACCTCAAGCATGTTAAGAAGAAGTAACTTTGATACCATTTTTAATTACCAATCAGCAAGAATTATTCTATTACCAAATTAATCTGCTAGATAGTGGTGAAATATTAAAGAAGTTGAAGGATGATGCTTATATAAAAAGAGAGGACTGAACAGAAAATTTACAGAAGTACCTGCCAGAAGCAAAAGAAGACAATTCCTTTGATGCACATGAACTTTGCCAGAGGCTTATGTGGAGCTAATTCCTTTGCAAACACATGGTAGAAAATCACAAGGGCATACAAAGCCATGGAAACTGATATGTTGAGTATAATCGTGAAAGTCCAGCTTATCCAAGTGGTATACATCCCAAGAAGTTGAAGAATAATTATTAGGATAGAGCAGACAGGTCTAATAACAACGAATTGCCACGTCCAATACTTGAGAAGCTGTAATGTGTGATGCTCTAAACGAATAGTATGAGGCTGCATCAATTATCAATTTTCAGCAGATGAAGGATGAAGATAACAAATAAAGTTGATAAATTCTAAACATTTATAATGAGCAGTTGTTGCAATAGTAGAGTAGGCAATTGTAACCATAATGGAGAAGAAAGAAACTAGCAACTGTTTATTCAGATGACATTTCTTCATCAACAGAATTTCTATTAAGCTTTATTCAAGGATGTATTTTTCTTTTCTTTTCTCTGCATATGCCAGTATGGGTTAAAACATAGCGTGAGTGTTACTGATTGCCCATAACAAGATATTAAGCAATTTTTGGTCTATGCTACTCAAACAGATCAATATCTACAACATACCATAAAAAGGGATATGGGGAATGAATGATGAATCACTCTCCCTTTAATTCCATTTGGTACAATGTTCTTGCTGAGAGAAATATTCAAATAACTATACATCAAGGCCATGAACTTAGCAATCACCTGCATATTAGACACAGAACTTCGATAATGGCTTGCATAAGACAACTAAAATGACATAGGATGTGGAAAATTATAATCTTAAAAAGAGGAATTACCAGAGCTTCATAGCATTCTTTAAGAGAGTCCAAAAAAGTAAAGAAGGGTTTACTTCCCTGAATATCTAACAAACCAATAAAGGAGTCGACAGCATACAAAGGCGCCATAAGAATAATGATAACTATTGCCTTTTGTTCCTTTGGGTTTTTCCAATAGAACAGATGCTGAGACAGCAACTGTAATGTAAAATGCAAGGTAAGCATCACACAGCATGCTGCCCCTAGCAAGGTAAGAGTTCCTCGATCCATCTTTGCCAGATCAACCTGTGGGAACATTGTATCTGGGGGCATGGCAAAAACAGAAAATGAAACTGAGGCTTGTTAATTTGAATAAAAAAGCAGGATACTAAAACAACTAATGCTACTCAAGTGAGGCAAACAATAAGAATCGGCCACTTTACTTACTCATTATTGAAGTGTTATTATATTCAATCTGCTCTAATGTAGTGTAACCAACTTCAGTACAACCAGAATGAATGCAGTAGAAAGAGAGTCGTAACCAATTACTAGAACGACGACGGATGAAACCAATAGAATAAAATTTGGGTGAAAAAAAAAACCCTTCAGGAAGCTCGGCATGCCGACAACTTGCAGTAACATTATCAACATATTTCAAGTGACCAACCCTAATACTCTACTAGTAGCAAAGGAAAAGGGCCTACTTTTTCAGAATGAACTCCTCCTTTCTCCAGTGGTTAGGAACAGCTGCGACTCTAATTGAATGCAATATGAATCATCTGACCAACCAATTTGAGACCGATCTCCGCCAATACCCTAACCTAAATCTTTAAAGCCACCGATTCGAACACAAAAAAAAAAATTCGTTTCAAATCGAAACAAATGGCAGCAACTGTAAAAGAGACCAAAGTCAAAACGATTCCAACGACAGGCAAAAAGAGGGGGGAAAGTTCGAATTCCTCAAGGCTAAAAGTTGATGAGCAGCGAATCGTAGCAATCGACAAAGCTACTCGAAGAGTAAGAAACGAGAAAAGGCGGGAGGACGGGGGGAGAGTGAGAGAAACTGAAGAAACACGTACCTTTGTATGATGGAAGTCGCCCTGCTTGCTGCGGTGCCGACTAGATTGGAATTTGGAAGGCCAGAGGGATTGCAGAGCAAAGTGAATCAAGAGTTGAATTCAAGGACGCCCATAACCTAATGCTGTTTGACGAAATGAATTAGATCACAGGAGAGATTGAAAGGTCATGGCGTCACATGCGTTTGGCACGTGCGAATTAAAAAAGTGCCAATTTATTGGAGGAAAATGCCTATCGTACTTCGCAGTTATTATTCAAATAGTTCTTATTAAAATAATTTATTTTATTTATTTAGTATATGATGTTTGTAAATATAATTTTTATATTATACATCGATTTATATTTAATTTATGTTATTAGTAATATTAGTATTATAATTATTGATTGACCTTAATATAGATATTGTTAAATACGATAATTAAAAATAGTTAAATAATGAACGATAAAAGAGAAATAAATTTATAAAACATTTAGAGAATTTTTAGAATTTTTTCTGAATTTAAACGGAGCTAAAATGACAAATTTACAGAAACATAAATAATGAGTTTTTAAGAGACATGTTTGATATATCAATTAAGATAAGAGTTGATTTGATCAATTAGTCTAAGGTTGAATTTAATTAACCTAAGGTTAAAAACCTAAACCTAAGTAATATTTATAAAGCTTCATTTTTTTTCCCCGATTCCACACTTCGGCCTACAAATCCTTCTTTCTCCTTCCTCCCCTCAAACTCAATCTCCCCAAACCCATCACGCCACCCACTACCCCATTCACGCTGTCGATTGCTGGACTCATTACCGTCGGCCACAACCACAGCTAGGGCTGGATCCTAATCAGAGAGAGAGCTAGTCGGGCTCTCGGGAGTTTTGGAGAGTAGTCATCATCGTCGACGCCTAATTACCATCGGTAGGTTTTTCTTTCCCCTCTCGATTCTTCACAGACGATAAGTTTATCTTGATTCTCCTCTGCTAGATCTAATCGTCGACTTTCTTCATATCTCCAGCCAAGAGTAATGGTCGGATCTAGGTCGGATCATTGTCGGCCAACCTAGGTCAGATCCACACCTTGTTCTTCTCCGGCCAGCTACCAGATCGGGTAAGTTGATCCGGTTTGCTCCATTGATTTCGGTTTTGTCTCTATTACTCCAGCTCTAGCCAATAATTGTTCTTGTACTGGCTAATTCGACAGTCACCGACCAGCTATCATTAGTAGAGGCTGCGCGCGGCTTCTAGAAAATGGACATTTGTTCTTGATCAACTCCGACCATTCTGGTAGGGTCCCGGCAGTTACCACTGAATACTACCTTGGATATACTCTCCTTGTTTTGGTCGGCTATTTGGGTTCTATTTCCAGTCAGCTACTGCCATCGTAAGCTTAGGCCAAAACCCCCTCCCCCACAGCAAACGGCAACCACCAACAAAAGAGGTAAAATTTGTTTAGGGTTGTTTGAAACAAATGCTAAATTGGTGGATCTGATAAGTTGATTAGGAATTGGTATTTTGATTATGTTAATCATGAATGGATTAAGTTCTCTCAATAAAACTTAGCATGATAATTATGAGTTAATTCCACTACTAATTAGGGATTGGGATGTGAGTAAGTGAATGATAGATTTATTAGATGATGCAGAAGGATAACCGATGTATATGTCTTCTTCATAGTTTTTATGTTAGTTGTACACAACATGGTTAAAGATGAGTAGTGGAATGGTTTAAAAATAAATACAGTAGATGACTCATCTTACGTATGGTACTAATCGATGTTTCTTAATCGGATTAAGATTAGGTATTATTACTTGATTTATGGCGGGAGTACTATAATTTGTATTCTATGAATGTAGGAATTTGATTCAAAATAAATATTTGGACTTGGGGACACTCAGCACGAGCTACTTTTGGAGGCAGGTATTTTTTTTCTTTGCTTCTACTTTAACTATTGATGCATGATATAATATGTTGAATAGGTATTTGAATTTACCTTTCTCTAGTGGTATTTTTACTTGAGTTTGATCTTTATATGCTTGCACTTTGTTTGGATCTATTTTATTCACATGCAGTCTCTATTTGATTTCATATCTTATAGTAATCACATATAGGGTGTGTACCCTAGAAAAAAAAATATGCTATGTACATATAACTAATAGGCACGTGTTTGGCGTGCATTTATATTTATATGTGAGTCCTTGTTCATTTATACCATGTCGTATAGATGTGGACACGTGTGTGATGTATATCAAATATTGTTATAACTTTTACATCATATTCTGGAATTGTGTGGTTGACACAAGGGTGACATGTACCATTGATCATGTAACATGTGTTGTATGTCATGATTGTAGGTGTGAACACGTGTGTGATGTGTACTCTAGGAGATATAACATGCTAGATCATTTATGATTGGTTATTGTAATCGTGTGTGTCATGGATTATAGTTGATTCGTCTTGATTAATGTGATGATGTACATTGCATGGATAGACACGCACCATGATAGGATTAGTTGTATTCTACTCATCTTGGTGATACATGTATGCTAGCAACCAGGGCTCCCTTTGGGTGTGACCTAGTCGTAGCATTGGTGATGTATGTATGCTAGCACCAGGGCTCCCTTCGGGTGTGAGTTAGTCGTAGATATGCTAATATTTGGGTTGTTATACCCTGGTTGCCCATAAGGTCATACGTGGTAGAGAGTTTCTCCCGTAGCCCGTATCTAGATAACTATCTCCTATCTGGCCACGAGGTTATTCGTGGCAGAGAGTTTCTCCTGCAGATAAGGACCCTGATATTTTCAAACTACCCACAAGTATCGTGGTAGAGCGTTTCTCCCGCAATCCATAGCTAACAAGCTAAGTGTCTTGGTCATTTGTATATCCTGTGGTGGAGCATTGCTCCCACATACGAGACCTCAATTTTGATACTTGCTCCGATATACACATATGTGATATTGTATTTATATGGATTTCTGACGGTATATGCATGTGAGATGTTGTACCCATTTTGATTATTACTAGCACTACTCATGATACAATGTGCAGTTGATTAAAGTATTTGTATAGTAGATATATTCATGAGTATGTTTTCATTTGGTGAGTATCTACCTTTGAGACTGTATATTTTTGCACTCTTTATAGTATTTTCATCATGCACTATTTTTCTAAACTTGCTGAGTATTTCTTGTACTCACTACCTTATGTATCACTTTATTTCAGGTTAGCAGATTGGGTCATTTGGAGGGTTCTATCCGTGTCGTCCCATGTCGCATTGAGCTTTGATTGTTTTCTATTTGCTTTAGTGATTTTTTACTTCCGCACTTACTTTTCGTTTGGCATTGTAATAAAATAACTTGGACTTGGACTTTGATTTTATTTTAGCCGTGTACTCAGAGTTTTAAGTCGTGTCGACACGCGGTTGAGTGTTTTGGGTTTCTTTGATTTACTTATTTAATAGTATACTGCATGATTGTGATACCCGGATAGGATATTATTACTTATACTGTGTGATTGTGCTACCTGAGTAGGATATTATTACTTACACAATGTGATTGTGCTATCCGGGTAGGGTATTATTACTTACACTGTGTGGTTGTGCTATCCGAATAGAGTATTATTGTTTATACTGCGTGGTTGTGTTTTAGTTTTCTTTTTGAGTTTTGTGAACTCATATCAAGTTGTATCAAGTTTTGGGGACAGTTATTATTATTATTTTTTAATTATTTTTTGATAATTTAAATATTAAATTTTTTGAATTGATTAATTTTAGAGAGGATCGAATGATTTTTTTTTTACTAATCATTAAAATAAATTAAAAAATATTAAAAAAAAATCATCCAAATGATTCAAAAAAAATCTTTTATAATATATTATAACTATAATTTAAATTTTAAATCTCTTAATTATTCATTAAAAACTTAATTATTATATCATTATTCATATCTCATCAAAGAGAAAATATAGAATAGAAAATCTCTCTGTTCCTTAGGAAGATCAACCATCCGTAGGTTTTCTTTCTTCATTTATATAGTGATTCAACAATATCATGTAATGTAATGATTATGATAATTTATTATTAAATTATTATATGTAAATGGTAATATAT
>JBBUKS010000095.1:11234913-11247272 GCA_038050645.1 Hedychium gardnerianum | reverse complement strand
CCGAGTCACACAAGAACTCTAATAAAAATTTCTGACGATTGAAAGGACTAAAAAAATATTAGAAGGTAGGTGATCTTGATGAAAAATTTAAAAAAAAGAGATAACGAAGTGAAAAATAGAAATTCTCAATGTCAGTGTCTCTTTTAATATAGAGAGTGAAGAGATGGAACCTTTCTTTATTTAGATTAGTCTTCATAATTTATCTCTTTTATGTTAATCTTGGAACAGATTAGTGAGGGTGTTGGGAACGTTTCGTCTTTTGTCACCGTAAAAAAATGGCTAAGATTTTCAAGAGACGTGTCTTTTTCTTTTTCATCAAAGGGTGCAAACACTGCAAAAGATATACTTATATTGATAGAATATTTTATTGGTATTTCATCAATAATTTGTCCTATCGATGGAATAATGGTTGAATCTGAGACGTTTAAATTTATTGGGTCGTAGATAAATATTTTCGACGAAATATAAATTTCGTTAGAAATATTCGATAGAAAAAAAAATCTTTAGATGAAATTTACTGACGGAATGCAAATTCCATAACTAAAAATTACAGACGAAATGATTATTTTCATCGGAAATAACCTATATAGAATATTGATTTCCGACGTAGTTTGTCAACGAAAAAAAAATATTTTCATTACGGATACTACCGACGAAACCATGTATTCCATCGGTAATCTCCAACGGAACTATTGATCTGTCAATATGAGCTAAGAAAATTTTAATTTTTTAGAAGTTTCCGACGGAACCACCCGTTCCATCAGAAACCTTCAACGGAAGGATGTTTCCGTCGGTATACCTTGACAGAATCACTTATTCCATCGGAGATTTCTGACAAAATTGTGATTCCGTCGGGATATACCGACAGAAACACCCTTCCATCAGAGGTTTCTGTATCTTCATTTCCGACGGAACAAGTAGTTTCGTCGGTAGTTGCCGATGGAACTGGTGATTTTGTCGGAGATTTTCGATGGAAAATGTGATTCCGTTGGAAATGCATCAAAAATTTAATTGACCGTATCAATATTATTCCGACGGAATAGTGTTTTACGTCGGTAAATAAAAAAAATTGCTAGGAATTTTTTATATTCAGAATATATCCTATTTATAATTTTCATATCGATATAAACCATCATGACAATACAAACACAAATCATGCATACTAATCCAATACACAACAATCTAATTCATAGATATATAAACTCACAATCACAATCCAATTCATACAAACACAATTCATACATACTAACAATCATAATTCATACATATAACTAAGAATCAAAATTCATACTAACTAATTACAATCATACATAAACAAACTAAATCAATATCGCATGGGCCATGGCAGCTTCATTACTCGCCTGCTGAGCGACCATCCTCTACTCCTGAGCGGTTATCCTCGCCACCCGATTGATCATTCTCTGCTCCTGATCAATCATCCTCTGATCTTGAGCAGTCACCCTCTGATCCATTGAGACCAGTTGAGTGCGCAGTTCTTGATTTTCACGTCTTAATAATTGCACCTCAGTCGTAGAAGAAGAAAAACTATCACAACCCTATGGAATTCTCAAACGATTAAAGATCACTTTGGCCTGGGGGACAAGGCCATAGAGGGTAGAGTTTTTTGTCCTTCCACCGATAATATCATAATATATCTCATTTATTGCATTGGTGGATAGAGGTTGTGACTCCCCCCTCTGCTAGTGGCTGAGATGCCTGAGTCACTCTGTTTTATCATTTCCTCCTATGTGGAAAAAACATAATATGATTAATATTTAATTAGATCATAATTACTAAAACAATCATTGTTAACGATTAAATATAATAAAGTTAATAATCTTATGTGTATGTCCTAGGATCGAGAATCGATAAATGTGTCATCATTTTTCTTGTGAGTCTTCAAAGAGATCTCTAAACAAGTAGAATCGGTCTAGAGAACGTTCCTACATACACAAACAAGTTGAGCAAAAATTATACAAGTATGGTAATAAATTGAAATTTTACTTATATAATTTTAAATTAAATTCACCAAATTTATGGCATGCTCTACAATAGATTTGGATCCTGACGTATGACAAGCAAATCTGATGGTGGGGCTACCTGACTCTGTATTTCTATTGACTCGAGCTTTTTCAGAATTTGCCTACCATCTTTCTCTAGCCCAGGTGGCTATTTATGCACTCTAGATCTCGTCTGATACATACGCTAGCTTGATGACATTATTTCTCATATAGTATAAAAGGTCTTTGTAGAGTTTTGCATAATATATATTCCAGTTGACTATAAATTGTGTCTCATGACCTTCCTCCCAGGTATATTTTTTCTGCAAGTATAAGTTAAAAATTTTGTATAGAAAAGGATAAATATTATAGAGTTAATACCAAATATATTCAATTTACTTACCATGCACAAATTTTTTATAATAAAAATCCTTCGTCTCCTGGTTTACATGCCTCCAAGTAGTACCAAAAGACTCTTTCTTTAAATTTTATGCTGATATATGTCGCAACTCTATGGTCACCTGGAGTAAACTTGTATGAAAAAATGTTAAAGAATGAGAAATATATTATAAAATAGTCTTTAAAAAACTTAAATTAATAATAACAAAAAATACTTACGACTCCCCAATAACCCTCAATATTGTATGGCCACGAAGTGCTACTGTCTGCTCAACCATGATAATATCTACTAAATAACATTACAACACATCATAATAAAGTTTACTAACATGATAATATTTGCACAAAACAAGATTGAAGCATAACTTGATGAACACTAATGCTAATATTTAATTATCACTAACATCTGACTAATCAATATTAATAATTTCTAAGTCCTCATCGCTAAACTCTGTTAGTTTAACAAGATCCTCATTGCTGGACATCTCTTCATCATCTATCTCTTCGTAAGTGACACTAACATCTACAAGTAATTGAGATGTGGATTGGAGTTGTGAATCAACTGAATGTCTCTCCACTTCGTCATTCTGAAATGCATCATGATTTTGAGCAATGATGATGTTCAACATTTCTATGGTCAAGCGAGGCTTCATTCGACAAACAAACAACCATTTACTAGATTTTCTTCTCTTCGTAGGATATTCAAGATAGAAAATTTGACCTGCTTGTACTCCGAAAATGAAAAGTTCAAACTTGTTGAACTTTTTGTTTGTATTAACCTCAACTAAATTGTAGTTTGGATGTATTCTGGTATCTGTTCTTAGAGTAGTATCATACCATGAATATTTGAACAACACACACCTTTTTATAGGTAATGTAAGATATTCAACCTCTGTGATTTCGTTAAGTCTTTCATAATAACCAAACTCAGTATTATTATTGTTGATATATCCTTTAACATAAACACCAAAATTATAGGTTAATTTTCGTGAATCTCATTGTGCTACATGGAATCAGAGGCCATTAAAATAGTAACTAGAGTACACCATAATTTTATGAATAGGTTATCAGTTGAGCATTATCAAAATTTCTACGAAACTTGTAATGTCTGGTTTTCACATTATTAGTAAAATAATAAGAGCAAAAAGAAGATACTTCTTCAACTAGATAAGCATTACATATTGACCCCTCAACTCTTGCTTTATTATAACGATTATTCTTTAATTTCCTCAAAAATCTTTCAAATGGATACATCCATATGTACTACACAGGACCAGCTATTCATGTCTCGTAAGATAAATGTATTGGTAGATGTTCTATTAAATCAAAAAAACTGGGTGGGAATATGCGCTACAGCTTATATAGTATGAGAGGAATATTTGTTTCTAGTCAAAGCATATCGACCGTCATAATACACATCATTGTCAAATATCTGAAAAACAGACTCAATTTCGTAAGTTCTTGCGAAACATTATTAGGAAGTAGGTCATGGAAAGCTATTGGAATAAGTCATTGCATAAACACGTGACAGTCATGACTCTTCATTCCAAATATCTTTAACCTGTTCATATCAACCCATCAAGCCAAATTCAAGGCATACCCATCTGAGAATTTGATTTCTTTCAACCAACTATATAAAACTTGGTTACCATCTTTGTCTAATATATAACAAGCCTTTAAAAATTTATTAGTTGTTTTATTCTAATGCAACTCTGGTCTGCTGACTAGTTCTTTTAATTTTTTACATAATTTTGTAGTGTCTTTAGTTCTTCCAGGCACATCCATCACAGTGTTGAAGATATTATCAAAGATTTTTTTTCTTAATATGCAGCACGTCTAAATTATGTTGAATGAGTAGATATTTCTAATATGACAGCTCCCAGAAAATACTCCTTGTCTTTCAACCATACTTGCACATTCTAATAATGTATTTATTTATCTCATCAAAACCAAGCTGAGATAATGTAGAAATCTATAACTGTCTATTTGTTTAATGATTTCTGTTGGGGGAAGTTTTCTGACTATAACATTTTTTAGGAAATTTTTCTTATTTTGCATAAAAGGGTGATCAACTGATAAAAATTTACGGTGATTGTCAAACCAAGATACCTTCCCACTACAAGGTAATTAAAATATATCAGACTCTATCATGCAATGTGGGCATACTAATTTACTAGCCGTGCTCTATTTCGATAATATTGAGTATGCTGAAAAATCACTGATCGTCGGCAACCCCCGACGGAATATTGATTCCGTTGGCATCCCTGATTGAAATTTTCGAGAAAAAGGTGGTTTCCAACGGAATCAATTGACGTGTTTGAAGGATAATGTGTAAAGTGAAGCATGGTGTTGGTACATGAGATTTGGTTATTTGAACTTTGGAGCATTGAAGGTCCCGGGAGAAAAGAAAATGGTGAAAGGGATGCCTCCAATCAATCACCCTAATCATTTATGTCAAGCATGTCTTCTTGGCAAACATGCTAGGAGGAGTTTTCCAAAAGCAGTGGCATTTAGAGCAACCAAGCCTCTTGAACTTGTGCATACAAATGTACGTGGACCAATCAATCCACCTTCACTTGCTAAGAATAAATATTTCTTACTCTTTATTGATGATTTTAGTTGAATAACTTGAATTTATTTTTTAAAGAAAAAATTAGAAGCTTTTTTTACTTTTAAAAATTTTAAGACACTTGTAGAAAAAGAGAGTGGATACAACATCAAAACTTTGAGATTTGATTGGGGAGGTGAATTCACTTCCAAGGAGTTCAATGACTTTTGTGAAACTCATGAAATCTGTCATCCTTTGGTAGTTCTTAGATCACCACAACAAAATGGAGTAGTCGAGAGGAAGAATAAAATCATTGTAACATGACAAGGTGCATGCTAAAAGCCAAAAATATGTCAAAGGAGTTTTGGGTCGAAGCTATTTCTTGTGCAGTTTACTTGTCTAATCGTCTCCAACATTGAATGTCAAAGATCAAACTCTTCAAGAAACATGGAATGGAAGAAATCATAGTGTCAAACATTTGCGAGTATTTGAAGACATTGTGTATGCTCAAGTACCTCATAAGAGAGGTCTAAGCTTAATGATTGAAGTGTTAAATATGTCTTTATTGGATATGATTTACATTCCAAAGGTTGCAAATTATACAACCCAAGCAATTGTTAGTGCAATCATGCCCCAAACATGTATTTTTTATGTTTGACAATATTTAAGTTAAGGTGGATAATATGGTATCTCATTTTCAAGCTAAGTGTGCAGGAAAAATCCTCGCATATCAGGTGATCGGATGCAAGGCGATAAAGTCCAAGGAAACTGAAGGCAATATTCTTGGCAAGAAGAAAATCTAGGCAGATCAAGAGATCGGATGCAAGACAAATGAAAACTTGGAGACACGGAGGCACGGAGGCTCCAATAACTAAAGACCAAGGAACAAACTTCTTTGACACAAGGTAAATAAGAGTCAAGGGTAGATGAAGTTTAGGCAAACTCGTCCATTAAAATGACTGAGAAGAGTGCAACAATCGACTGATACGGGTGTATCAATCGACTAATGCACTATAAAATGGAAGTTTTTTTCTTTCTATTTGGAGTTTAGGATTTGAAAATCCCAAATCATGTTGAACGGTTAAAATTAGTCGACTGCTACTATTTAGCAATCAATTGATGTACCGAAACCTCGAAGCAAGTTGAAGGTTTTGGGATTGATTAGATGTTGAAGGAAACATAATGTTTCTCAATTGACTCCCAAACTCGACTGATCTATATAAGTCAATTGATCATAAATGTCAATCGATTGATGTTAATCCAAAAGAGTCAAGAATAGAAAGTTTTTGGATCGATTGCTTAAACTCGACTAATTGCTACCAGTCGACTATTCATGGGCATTAGTCAATTGTTGCTACTATTGAAGTGAACAGAATGCATATAGTTCGACTGTTACACTCGACTGATTAAGATTAGTCAATTGATGAATAATAATAGATGATTGTTATTTGAATTATCAACAAAATCAGACATGGTTCATAAGGTTTAAAGGTCATTTCAATGGATCAATTAATTCTCGGAGACTAAATCAGTTGATTGATCCTTAAATCAATCAATTGATGTCTGAAGAAAGTTCAGAAGGGCTATTCAGGTTGAGCATTCATATAAGAAGGGAATCACCCTTGGTTTACATACAACAACTTCACATCAAGCTTGATATTTTTTGTTGATTCCTGCCTGAGATTCCTTGAGCTCACCATCCAATCTTGGTGCAAGAGTTTGAAAGAGAAGTATGTTTCTACAAGTAAACTCTTTGTATTTTCCTTGCTTTAGTTTTCAATTATTATTGTAATACTTGCTGTAAAATGTTTCTCCACCTTAGAATCTTGTCGAGAAGGAGGAAATTTGATGTGGTTGTGCTAGGACTAAGCCTTGGAGTAGTAGCCTTGGGAGGTTATGAACCAAGTAAAATCTTGGTGTTGTGTGTGTTCTTGATTTCAGTTCAAATTTCCACTGCTTAACTTAATCGACGAAATCGAAGTTATTCACCCCCCTCTAGCATCACACTGGTCCCAACAACAATGAGAAAGTGCTGGTAAACTGGGAAGTTGAATTTGCTAAAGGAGCATCTTGGAACTAGGAAGCCCAAGATGAAAAAGCTTATGATTTTCTTCCATACTTTCTAGAAAAAGAGCATAACACCATAGTGCCAATGCAAAATACAACTCAATCACCTACTCCCCATGAAGAAAGTCCAACTAAAACACCTCAAAAGATAAAATGTTTGTAGGATATTTATGTCAAAACTAATATAATGAAATCAGTGATTACATTTTTTATTATCTTTTTTTTTGTAGATTCAGAACCCCTAACCTTTGAAGTAGCAGTTAAAAATGACTCTTCGAACCGACTAATCCTGGAGATGAAGCCACGAAAGTTTTTCACTGACCACTAGGATAAATCCTAAAAGCGACAAGTGGCCTGATACTTGTAGCCGGAATTTCTGAGAATTAATCACATTGGGCAATTGCCCTTGTTGGGAGATGCTCTTGTTTGTGTCACTCATGCCTTGCCACTTAAGTTGTGCCTCAGGAGGTAGTTAAAATTGAACAATTGAGACTAGAATGAATGAAGAATAAATGCAATTCAAAAGAATGACACATGGGAATGACAACTCTTTCGAAAGGAAAGCAAACTATTGGTGTGAAGTGGGTCTCTATAAGGTAAAGAAGAATGTTAAAGGAGAAGTCCAAAAATACAATAGCCATGTATTGATTATAATGAAGTTTTTACTCCAGTTGCTCACTTAGAAACTATTTGATTAATTATGACACTGGCCACACAAAGAAGTGAAATATTTGTTAGTTAGATGTCAAGTCAGCTTTCTCAAATGTCAAGTTGGAGGAAGATGTTTATATAGAATAACCACTATGATATATTGTTAAAGGATAAGAAAATAAAGTTTTGAAGTTGAAGAAGACTTTGTATGGATTAAAACAAGTCCCCAAAGCTTGGTACAATAGGATTGATCAATATTTAAAATTAAAAGGCTTCACAAAGTGCCTACATAAATATGGTCTCTATGTCAAAGAAAAGGAGATATGTGATTTGATAATTGGTTGTTATATGTTGATGATCTGATTTTCATAGGAAGTAATTCAACAATGTTTGATGAATTAAAGAAAGACATGACTATAAAATTTAAAATGATAGATATTGGAATGATGTCATATTATCTTGGCATTGAAGTAAAACAAACTAATAATGATATCTTTGTTTCTAAAAAGAGATATGCAAATTAAATCTTACATGAATTTGTCTTGGAAGATTATCAATCAATTGACACTCCTATTTAATGTGGAGTCAAGTTGTCTTGATTTGACAATGATGAGAAGGTAAATCCAATAATGTATCAAAAGTTTATCAAAAATTTAAGATATTTGACATGTTCCAAACCTAATATTCTTTATGGAGTTGGACTTTTTAGTTGTTATATGGAGTCCCCAACTCAATCTCATATGAAGGTTGCTAAAATAATATTGAGGTATGTTAGGGGAACTTTGGATTATGATTTAATTTATTCATTCTCCGAGAATTATAACTTAGTTGGATACACTGATAGTAATTGGAGAGGGGATAATATTGTTGATAGAAAAAATACTTCTAGTTTTCTTTTTTCGCATTGGAGATATTGCATTCACTTGGAGTTCAAAGAAGCAATCAATTGTGACATTGTCAACTTATGAAGCAAAATATGTAGCTGTTGTTGCTTGTGTTTGTCATGCTACATGGCTAAGAAAATTATCGAAGATGATACATTTGCCATAAGAACAAGCTATTGAAATTTTTATTAATAATAAGTCAGTTATTGCTTTGGGAAAGAATCCTATTTTTCATGATAGGAGCAAGTATATAGATATAAGATACCATTTCATTAGAGAAAGCATTAGTAGAAATGAAGTTTAACTAAAGTTTGTGAAGATAGATGATCAAATTCTTATATTTTCATCAAAGTATTGAAGTTTGAAGATTTCGTAAGATTAAGGGCAAAGCTTGGAGTAATAAAAATTTAAGTTTAAAGGGGGTGGTGTTAAAATGATAAACTTAAATTTTTTTAGATATGATTGTGAATGAATAGTATGCATTCATTATTTCTAAAGTATATTCTTAATATCTAGAATATATTTCAAGCATCTAGAGAATATTCTTAGTATCTTGAATCATGAAGAGTCTCGTGAAGTATCTTTTTTCTCTCTAAGATTATTTGTCAAGTGTTCAATCGGTTCAGATTCAAACCTTAGTTCCCTCAATTATCTATTGGAGGACCTAACCATTGCATCATTGCTCTGAGAACTATATCTATTTATTTTTATTAATCATAGTTGCGTTCCTATTAATAAAATTATTCTCCTTTTATTATAATTTAGACCGATTAATTTTTTTCATTTTTGCATATGCCATAAAAGTTTTTACTAGTTAAATTTAATGTGTTAAACTTTTTTTAAAAAGAAAATTCTCTATTAAAACCTCATTGAAAAAAAATACTCTGATATCTCTACTCGAGTACATGTGCGCCTTCAACTAAAAGAATCTCTCAAATACCTAAGCACCTAAGCTGATGTCCATAGCTACTGATTTGATACGAAAACTTTTAAAGTAAATATCCAAGGGGCGTAGAGGGACTAGAGAGTGAGAAATCCACGTGTGCCAACAAAGGAGGCATCCGAGGTCGTAACCGACGTGATAATGGAAGGCAGTTACAGGGCGGTGATTTTGATAATGAACATCAGTTAACATGATTGAAATGGTAGAAATGATTCCTAGGCGCAGGCTCGGCACAAGTAAATAAAAAGGTACAATTGCTCAGAAGAGCATTCATATGAAAAATACAGATTCTAATTAGTTTTCTCAATCTATACTTTTCCTTAGTATCTGATAGCAAAGTGTATAACAATTAATGATTAACATGTTATTAGTTACTTGATAGTTATTATCTTCTTATTTTATCTTCTTAATTGCCACGTCTATTAGGTAATCCACTGTACATTCGGTATATATAGTCTGATGTGTACAGAGAAACCTTAACTGAAGAATACACAAAGTTACTGATTTCCGGTACTTTCCTTTGTCTCATTTCACTCACAGAAAGCTCTTTATGGTATCAGAGCCGCAGCCGCCGCCGCCACCGGCAACCATGGTTTTGTCTCCGACATGATCAACCACTCAGCCAAATTTTGGTATGAATCATCAAACTCTAGCTTCTACTCCTCTGTCGATTCCCATCGTTCCGTCTAATCTCAATCCCCTTCCAGCACTTCCGTCCATAAATCAACCCCTTTCTATCAAGCTAGACAAAAATAACTATTGGATTTGGAAAAATCAACTCTTGAATATAGTGATTGCTAATGGCTTAGAAGAGTTTATAGATGGTACATGTCCTTGCCCTCCCAAATTCCTTGATCTTAACAATTTGGTTGTTAATCCTGAGTATACCTCTTGGCAATGCTACAATCGATTGATAATAAGCTATATTTATTCATCCTTGACTGAAGGGCTCATAACTCAAATCGTTGGGTATTCAACAACATGCAACCTTTGTTTGACTCTCAATCAAATTTACTCTGCCTTGTCATTTGCTCGTGTGTTGGAATTAAGAAGTATGTTGTAGAATCTAAAAAATACGGTCCCTTGACAATGGAATACATTCAAAAACTAAAAGGCATTTCCAACAAACTTGCCTCTATTGGAGAACTTGTTTCTTACAATGATCATTTGTTGTATCTATTGGTTGGTATTGGGAAAGATTACAATGCTTTTGTGACTTCTATACAAAATCGTGCTGACCAATCCTCCATTGAAGAAGTGCATAGCTTATTGCTAAGCTACAAATACAGATTAGAAAGGCAAGAAAGTGCAGATCAATTGAGCTCCTTCTAATATAGCTCGTTTGTCTATGGCCAAGAACCACCCTTAGCCAAGACAATATCAATTTTCTACTACATCATCAATCTTTCCAAACACTCATTAGTTAAAATCCCCTACACCTTACCCCTCTCAAAATGGTCTTCTTAGCAAGCCTCCAACTATATATATAGTTTTACAACTAGTGGAAACCTCCACAAAATAAGACTGCTTAGGCCTCAAAACTAGCTGCCAAATTTGTCTCAAATTCGGACACACTGCAAATATTTGCTATCACAGAGCAAATCTTCATTACCAACCAGTGTTTCCTTAACCAAAGGTTTTCAATAATTTTGTTACCACTGATATGCCTTCCTCTGTCACTGACTATACTGTGTTTGATTTCATTGCTACAATTGATACAATAGGTGATCCAAATTTGTAAAAGGATTTAGGAGCAACTCACCATTTTATCCCTAATTTGAATATGCTGGATTTTGGCACTCCTTTTATTGGCATTGAGCGTGTGATGGTTGGTGATGGTAAGAACATTTTAATTTCGCATATTGACAATTCAATTTTACCTGCCTATTCTAAATCTATCAAGTTATCTGATATTTATCATACTCCAACCTTGTCTAAAAATCTCATTAGTGTTTCTGGTTTGTGTTATGATAATAAAGCTTATGTTCAATTTCATTCTACATTTTTCTTGGTTAAGGATTAGGTCACACACAAAGTCATTCTCTGGGGAATCCTTGATCATGGTCTTTACTGAGTCTGCCCTCCTCATTGTCATCCACATTATCTTCTACATCGTCTTCAAGTCTTTTTCAAGTTATGTTGTTGTTTTCTCTGATACAAATCTTTGGCACAAGCGTCTTGGTCATCCATCTTTTGAATTTGTTAATTGAGCTTTAAAGTCTTGTAATGTGTTTGTGAACAAGTCTATTTCTCTTGATTTTTGTAATTCCTATTAATTAGTTAAGAGTCATAAACTCCCATTTGCTTTATCAAACACATTTAAATTTGTTCATACTAACTTGTAGGGTCCTTCACCTATTTCATATGTTACTAGTCATAAATATTTTATGTTGATTATTGGTGATTTTACAAGATTCTCTTAGTTGTATTTGTTGCATTCTAAAGATGAGGCACACACCACTTTTGTTACCGTTCACAACATGGTGCATAATAAATTTAATATCTATGTTAAAAATATTCATTTTGACTAGGGTGGAGAATTTCAATCCCTAACAAAAAATTTTGCTTCCAAAGGTATACATCATCAATTATCATGTGCTTCCACTCTAGAACATAATGGTAGAATTGAGTATATATAAAAGTCAACATGTTATCAAAATGGGTCTCTCTCTTTTGGCTCACTCTAATATGCCTCTCAAATTTTGGCCCTATGCATTTTCTACAATAAAGTTTCTCATTAATCAGTTGCCCACGCAAATTTTACAGCTCAAGTCTCCTTATAGTTGTGGCAGGCGAAACGCTCGCCCCCAGCGCCCCCGCCAGTCCGTCCCAGGACCAACACGGAGGAGGTAAATCACGGGGGCTAG
>JBBUKS010000095.1:11215278-11225685 GCA_038050645.1 Hedychium gardnerianum | reverse complement strand
TTTTGGATGGAATATATATTGAAAACAAAATTATGAAAGTTATGAAATTTTCAGTGTAATTTTGTAATTCTTTTTCTAAGAAATAAATTGATTATCTATCATTAATGAGATCGAATAACGTCAAATTTAGAAAGATCGATTTGATTCTATGAAATTTTTTTATCAACCATCAGAATAAATCGGAAAGTATTAATGAAGACTCATCCAAATAATCAGTATTTTTATATTCGCTTTTAATTGGAGAAAAAATTTCCGACAATATATCGTAATTGAAATTCAAATCTTAAATCCTTTAATTATTTATTGAATGACTTAACTATCGTACCATTATATGGGGGCAATGTCCAATGAAGAAGTTAGTCATGAACGAGATGAATAGTTTTTTTTACTTCATCAATCTCACGGTAGTAAAAAAAGATGATGCCAAAGACGGGTCAACTAAGTAGTCAACTGCTCCAACCATGATACTCTCTATTGGGCTCAAGTCAATTGAAGACCTACAAGAAAATTTCCATTGAAAAGATAAGTATGCAATCGTAGCTTTCCTAATCGATTGATACTGATTGAGCCAACTAAACTTAACTTCTCCTTGAATGATTTATTACAATATTTATGACACGCTGCACAAATAAAGCCGCGTGTTATCTGCTGATGCAAGTTGACTTTGCTAATGTCCGGAGAGAAGAGAGCAAGGTAAGAAACGAGTATGGTAAAGAAGAAATCGATCAGCAACGGTACAGACTTGAATCTAGTTTGCTGCTACCTTCGAGCTCAAACCCTGAAGCGAAAGAATCAAACGATATACATTCTACAAGAGCACTTGGCTGTTCCATTGAAACCCTAGCTCCCAAATCAAAGAGGGGTTTCGTGGTGGTTTCTAGGAGACGAGATGAGGGTTTGGTGGAACAGCGGCGGCGGCGAGCGAGGTGTGGTGGACGCACCGGATCACCTCCGCGCGGCTGCCCACCAGCCGGTGGAACACCTCCCTCACCTGCTTCTCCAGCGGTCCCACGCCTTCGGAGAGCTTCCGGCACGCCTCCGCTAGCTCCCCCGCCCTCGCCGCCACTTCCTCCGCCCGCGATGACACTGCTCCGCGCTCTCCCATTGCCTCCATCAGCTCCCTCATGGATCGTTCCACCCGCTGGAATTCCGCCAACAGCCCGGCCGAAGATCCCCTCCGCCGCCGTCGCCACTCCTCCGTGATGCGCTCCTGCAGCTCGATCATCGCTCGTGCCCACGGAAGGTGCTGCCGCGGCGACACCGGACTCGATGGCGCCGTCGAGCCCCTGTCCTGGGACGGTACGGCTGCGGCCAGGACCCACATGGTGAACGCCAGCAGGGAGCTCATCGCGTACACCGCGAGGGCCACACTGGCGCCTCCTGCCTCACCGCTGCGCGGGGCGGCCAGGTGGGCCGGCACCGGCGGCATCGTCCGCCCTGCCGACGAGTTCTTCGACACGCCCCACGAGAGCGCGCGGATTTGGCTGTTGCCGAAGCGGCCAGAGGACCCCGACCAATCGCCTCCCGTGGAGGCGGTGACGGTGTAGGAGGATTCATGGGAGGAAGCGAGAAGCTTGCCGAGGGCCCTTCGAGCGCGATTGAGGGGAGCATCTTCTCCGCACCGATCCGGGAGGAGGACGGAGGAGGCTATGAGGGCCGGGCGATACCAGTGTCGGAGTGAGTGCAGGGAGAGCGACACCGAGTTACATACGTCGAGAGATTTCACGGAGCGGTCGAGGAGGTCGTCGACGGCGCGATCGGCGGGGGATCTGGCGAGGAGGACGGCGTGGGTACGGCCGAGCAGGGAGCGGAACTCCTCCTCGCAGGAGAGCAGAGCGTCGAGTAGCTTGGAGAGGAAGGCGAGCGTGAGCAGCGGCTGGAGCTGGCAAGGCGGTTCCAAGGCAGCGGCGGAGGAAGGTAGGAGGGAGAGAAGGTGATCGGCGACGTGCTTCTGAAAGAGGTCGACATCCTGATCCTGGCCCTGATCCATAGACACGACTTGCGCGCCGCGGCGGAGGCTGGAAAAGGGGCGGAAGGCCGTGGAAACCGGGGAGGCGCCGCTTTGGTTCTCCGGCCTCGCCATCATCGACTCGATTCAACTGAATTTAATTGAATAGGAGGAGAAAACAAATTGAGAGGCGAGGATATAAAAATTTTATGATTTATAGACCGGGTCAGGACCGGAGAATGACGCAATTGGGAGCGACTCGGTCCACAGTGTAGCCTGTTTGAGGGGACTTGGTCCAATAATGCCCTTCTTACATGGAATTCCAATAATGCCCTTTTACATGGAAGAATAATCAAAAATCTTTTTCCAAAGTTTGTTTTTCTTTTTTTTTAATAATTCTTTTATATTTTGGCTATAGTTATAAAAATTAAATTGAAAATATTTGAGGGTTATTAAAGTCATGATTTAAAATTTTGTATTTGTGGATGAAAATCAAACATTAAACTTAATTTTTCTCTCTCCTTCCCCTTTAATTTACTATCCCACATAAAGCAAAATATCAATACAATAACTGAAATAACATTATTCATATAAAAAATTGACCCCTCGGGCACGATGGGAGGGTAAGGTGCTCCGATAATTTTTTAAATATTCATTGTTTGAATTTTAGTCATGAGATATTATAGTCATATGAAAAATTTTGAAACGTTAGTTAATTGTTAGTTATTAGGTGAGGAGTTACTCGTAATTTCGAATTTACTTAGTTAATTTATGGGGTTAGATTATCTATTTCTAAAACTAATTGGATCAAAAGTTTAATATCTAAATTATTAAAAAAATCATATCAAAAATTGAAACACACGGTTTCACATTTTTAACTTTAATTTAATTACATCATAAAGTTGTAAGCTTGAATGGTCTTTCTAAATGTAATTATAGTGCTATTCCACTTGATAGGAATGAAGCAACTCCAAATAAAGTATTATCATTGTTGGTGAGAATTGAAAGCTAATTAAGGTTGACATCTGCCTCCACAACCAATGAAGATTTAGAAGGTACTATAATGAGGGCATCTCTAGCTGTTGTTCATGACAATGTCAAAGATCTCTAGTGTTTTTTTGTTTTTGTTTAAGCAAGCATTAGAAAGTCAACACGAAAGTCAACACAATGCACAACTATCTTCTTCTACACATCTCTATATATTCGACTTTCAACTATCGATATATTATTTCGATGAATAATGGGTTTTTTTTGTTATTTTATTTTGGTAGCAATTTATGATCTACAAAGTAGACCTAAATAATCAATAGTGAGGATCACGATTGAGCTGAAATTAGATTAATAATTTTTGCATGTGATGATCAATGGTATTATGTTAGGTATGGTCGTGTTTGCCCCGAAGTAATGGTGCAATGGTTACGTCTTCTAATAAATAATTAAGGAATTTAAAATTCGAATCTCAACTACGACGTGTTGTAGGAAATTTTTTTCTTCAGTGAGAAGTAAACCTAAGAACGTTGACTATTTAGATGAGTCTCTATTAGCGCTTCTCGATTTATCCTGACGACCGATGAAAAATTTTCGTGGAGCCAGACCGGTCACCCCAAGATAGATGTAACCTGATTAATCAATTTTTAGATATGTTCGTGCAAGACTATCTTATAACATATAATTGTTATATAATTGAAGGATCAAGCTCCCCCCACCGTTGTCGCCGCAAGGGTTCAAATCTTACCCAAAGAATATTACATCCGAGGAATTTTAAAAATTTGTGATGATAGACCGTCCGTTATGATCCATCTATACATTTTGATTTATCTTAATGACCGATGAAAAATTATTATATGACCGAATCAATGATCTTCAAGATTAATCGAATCATAAAAAATAAATATCTGAATTATAAAAAAAATAACAATAATAATAATTGTATGCTCAAATGCCAATGACTAAGGGATTGAATAAATTATCGTATATTTTTCTTACAAATAAAAATCTCAATTCAAATGTTAAGTAAGATGTGCATATGTGTGTGATAACAATATAAAAAAAAAAGTAAAAGAAATAAAGATAAATCATAACTCTAACCCTGATTTTAACATGGTTTGGAACTCCAAATGTTACGCCCATCATTTTGTTGCTTCTGATGTGATAATTAAAATTAAAATCATTAAATACTACTTTAAATTGAGGTAATAGATAAAGCTTCTCCGTGTCCGATAATACGACCTTACAAGGATGAAACCTCAACGAGTCAATGATCTAAAATAATATCTATATTCATCTAACATGAGCAAAAACAACGACTTAAGACAATCCCTAGAAGTCACAATTCTCTCAAATAAATAAAAATTAGTTTGGTACTAGTTTCATCGAAATATCACCACTCAGTACTAATTTTATTAAAATATCATCACTTTTGTGTTGATTTCTTAAAAATATTATTACCTTGGTATTGATTTCTTAAAAGTGTTATCACCTTTGTATTATTTTCGTCAAAACATCATCACTTTAGTGATCCAAAGATGGAATATCAATAAATTTCTTTTACTCTCTTGAGTCTCACAATACTCAAAAACTCTTAATTCATAACTTTTATCCATTTAGAAAAATTATTTTAAAATTTTTTATTTTTTTATTTTTGACACAATGTCATATCTATATTTTAATAATTTTGATTTACTCTACAACATGACTAATAGCTTCCTTACACTTTCCTAATCTTGTTCATACTAAAATTTCAAAATTTAAGAAACATATAAGTCATCATGAGTTTTAACCAAAACTCATTAATGAACCTAGATAAGTTCTAAACTTTATCCAATAAATTCATTTCACTAATTTGAGTCTCACCATGCTCAAAGACTCATTTATAACCCCTATCAATTTAGATGGTGTGCTAACCTACTTCTTAGCCTCCTATATAAAGTTATGAGTTCACGTCAATTGGCATACAGGCTAAATTTTTTAAAATAGAATGTACGTGGCTAGGAAGGACATGAATCTATGACTTTATGGCACAATGAAATTGAGGAGCACTGCGGAAACTTACATGATTTGGATTAGGTCTCATCAGAACTGTCTAAGGTCATCAATGTGTTTTATCCGAAACTCATTGATGAATCTAAAGGATTCGAAATTCTAAAACCTAAACATAGAGTGAAAGAGGAGATTGTAGAGAAGGTAGATACGATGTTCTTTGAGCCCCTCCTACATGAAGTTATGGGTCCATGCCAATTGACACATCGATTGAATTTTTGAAAGCAGACTGTGCACAATTATGAAGACTTTGAATATGAGACTTTAGGATACAGTGAGAGTGAGGTGCATTGTAGAAACCTATAAGACTTGAATTGAATTCCATCAGAGCTGTCTAATGTCATCAATGAGTTTTTCTCAAAACTCATTAATAAATCTAGAATATTTGAAATTTTGGAACCAGGATATGGAGTGGAAGAGGAGAGTGTAAAAAAAATGAAACTACCATATTAATGGCCCCCCTACGATTGTCTCGCGTCGTATGGAGGGAGATTCAACAGGTACACAGGTGGACGGCATATGACGGGGACTATCATAGGTAGTGACACCCTAGGGATCGACCCTGTCAGATTCGAACATACTAAGCCCTGGGGGCAAAAAAGGACAGTGTAAAGAATGTAGATATGGTGTGCAACTCTTGTTCTGAGCCTCCTACATAAAGTAATGGGTCCATACCAATTGATATGTCTGCTAAATTTTTTAAAATAGATTGTGCATATATAGGAAGACTGTAATGAGTTTTGGCTAAAGTCATTAATGAGTTTTGACCGAAATTTATTGATAGACCTAGACAATTTAAAATTATGAAACCTGGAAATGGAGTGGAAGAGGGGAGTGTAAAGAAGGTATTGATGATGTGCAACCCTGGTTCTGAGTCTCCTACATTAAGTTATGAGTGTTGGTTTTGAAGGATCAAGTCCATAGGATGTTGTTTTATAAAGATCAACACCAATGTGTTGGAGAAATCACAACACAATGATGCCAGTTTCAAAGGATCATGATCATTGTGGTATTATTTTATAAAAATCAGTACTATTGTATTGGAGAAATCACAACATAGTGATTTTGGTTTTGAAGATTCATAACTATTGTGCTCCACTAATTTTGAAGGATCATGATCATTGTAGTGTTGATTTTCGAAGATCAACACCAATACATTGGACAAATCACAACATAGTGGTGCTAATTTTGAAAGTGTTGTTTAAAGATCAAAACCAATGTGTTTGAGAAATCACAACATAGTGGTGCTAGTTTCGAAGGTTTAGGATCATTGTGGTGCTGATTTTCAAAGATCGACATTACTGTGTTGAAGAAATCAAAACACTTGTGATGCTGATTTTTAAGGTTCATAACCATTATGATACTGATTTTGAAAGTTCAAAACCTATATGGTGTCGTTCTTCAAAGATCAAAATCAATTGTTGGAGAAATCATAACATAATTTATCTAAACTGATAGAGATCATAAATTAAGAGTTTTTGAACATAGTGAGACTCATGAGAGTAAAAGGAATCAATTGAATAAAGTTTGGACTGAAACTGACTTATATAGATCCATCAATGAGTTTTGGTCAAAATTCATTGATGGCTTAGATGTTTCTGAATTGAAATTTTAACATGGCCAAGATTAAGAGAATACAAGGAAACTATTGATGTTGTCCTAAAGTAAATCAGAGGTGTTAAAGTCTAAATATGATACTGTGCTAAAAATAAAATTAAAAACTTATTTTAATAGGAGTCGTGAATCAAAAGTTTTTGAGCATGGTGAGACTTAGGAGAGTGAAAGAAACATATTGGATAAAGTTTGGATTGAAATTGATTTATTTAGATTTATCAATGAGTTTTAGTTAAAATTTCTTGATGCCTTATATATTTTTGAAATTTTAGCCTGGACAAAATAATGAGAGTGTAAGGAAGCTATTAGTGTTGTTGTAGAATAAATAAGAACTATTAAAATCCAAATATGATACATGTAAAAAATAAAGAAAATTGATTTTTTTAAATAATTTATCTAAACTAATAGAGAATATGAATTAAAAGTTTTTGAGCGAGACTCAAAAAGTGAAAGGAATTTATTAGACTAAATCTCTTGATATTCCATCTTTGAATCACTAAGGTGATGATGCTTTGACGAAAATAACACAAAGGTAATGATACTTTTTAAAAAATCAACACTAAGGTATTAATATTTTTTTAAAAAAAAATAAATACCGAGATGATAATATTTTGACGAAATAAGTACCAAAGTAATTATTTAGTTCGAGTTATTTATTTTTTAATTTAGTTTCTTTTTTCCTCTTATAATTAGCTATTATAAAAAATTAAAAAATAGTTTTTATTTTTATTAACGTTCCTTTAATTTTATAATTTTTATTAACATTCTTTTGTATTTTTTATTTTTTTATTAAAACTTTAAAATTTTTAAAAAATATTAATAAATTTAGGAGATAATCATGAGTTTAATTACGTAGTTTTTTTAAAAAAAAAATTAGGATCGATGACTTTTGTATGAATTTTTTTTAATGAAATATTAAGTTTTTTTTTTGTGTTGTTGATATGATTCGGTTGGTTTGGTTTAAATAAAGAAAACCTATTTTTATTTTAATCGAAAGGTGAAAGGCAATAAGAGTTTTTTTTGGATTTAAGTGCGTCTTTGTAAAATATGAAATTATGATGTGCCTTCTGAAAATTTTAAAATGGTAAGTACACGCATTGGTAAAACATCGTAAATAAATCGACTTTTTATCAAATCATATATCTAAGTTTTAGAAATACTCAAATTATATCTTTTCAAAATTATCAAAGCATATACTTAATTTTATTTTTACCCTATCAATATAGCAATCAACTGAAAACAGTATCAATTGAAGAACACTACAACAGTCAACTGATATTTGAACTACTACTATTTTTTTTATAAATGATCGATTCTTTTTAAAAAAATCATTACTCTCACTATAATGAATCAAATTGATATTTGAAGACATTTATATAATCAGAATAACTAGATAAACACATATGAACTAGTTGCATGATATTCCGAACTCTCTAGGTTTATTTCGACCAAAATCAACTAATATACCTCAAAATCATGTCCTATATATTAATCTAATTTTTCTGATTATATAAATGTTCTCAAATATCAATTTGACCTATTATATTAAGAGCAATGATTTTTTAAATACGAATGTATCCGAAAAATTTAATTCATGTTAAAAAATTCACTGCTCTCAATATATTGGGTCAAATTAATGTTTAAGAGCATGAAAATAATCAAAAGAACTAGACGAAGTCATAGGACCTAATTTCACGTCATTCTGAGCTCTCTAGGTCCATCAACCAATTTTGACCGAAACTCTTTAAGTTCATTCGACTAAAATTTGCTGATGAATCTAGAGAGCTCAGAATGACGTGAAACTATGGTTTATGAATTCGTCTAATTTTTCTGATTATATTCATGTTCTCAAACAATAACTTTACCAAATATATTGGGAGCAATGAATTTTTGAACATGAATTAGATTTTTCGAATATATTCGTGTTCAAAAAATCATTGCTCTCAATATAATATTTCAATATAATAGGTCAAATTGATATTTGAGGATATTTATATAATAAGGAGAATTAGACGAACACATGGAAAATAGTTTCATGTCATTCCGAGCTCTCTAGATCCATCAATCGATTTTGGCCGAAATCGACTAATGGACTTAGAGAGCTCGAAATAACATAAAATCAATTCATATGTGTTCGTCTAATTCTCCTGATTATATAAATGCCCTCAAACATCAATTTAATTCACTATATTAAGAATAATAGTTTTTTAAATACGAATTAATTATTTTTTTAAGATAAAAACAGTAGCAGTCGAAGCAGCACTCCTACAATGTAGCAATCGATTGCTATTGTTCCCATTCAACTGCTACAACGCAGTAGTCGACTGGAAATAGTAACAAGACAAAAATAAAGTTGGGTATATGATTTTGTAATTTTGAAAAATTAATTATGTGATTTGGATATTTCGAAAACTCAGATACGTGATGGCAAAAGGCTCGAAAACTTAGATACGTGATTTGATTAGAAGTCGTAAATAAATAGAGAAAATAGTCAAATCTGGGGCGATCAATCTGAGCTCCACAAAAGTTTTCCATCAATCACCAGGGTAAATCGGGAAGCGCTCACGGCGGACAACTAAAAAGTCCAACATCCTTTAGTTGCGTTCCATTTGGAGAAAAAAATCTCTATAAGTATGTCATAGTTAAGGATCAAATCATATATATTTAGGTGATAACTTGAATACTCTGTCCCAGGGGCACAAATACCATAAATAAATCAGCCTATAACTGGAATTCTAGATGTTCGACCTAGCCACGAGAGCTAGCTATCACTCAACATGGTCGTGGGATTTGTCCACTAGGTTGTGAGACCGCCCTTGCCGCACGGCTTGGTCGCATAGCAACCTAATGGCCCTAACCGAGCAGTCATGCCTCCTTGATCGACCTAGCCTAGTGGTCAAGCTAAGTGGCTCGGTCCTCTGGCAAGACCAGTGCTATCAGTTCATGGTGGAACGGATCAACACACTAACAACCCATCATTTGATGGGTTGGAGTTGGCCGAGAAATCCTTAACCCAACATAATTTTAAGTAGATTACACGAGTTAGCCCATAAGTTTATAAAAAAATAGAATTAAAAAATTAAAATTTTTAAGTGTGAATTACGGGTCAGACGACTCAACCTATGAGTCCATTGAGTTTTTTATTTTACTTTTTTTTTTTAATTTTTCTCAATCCACGGGTTAATACAACTTCGTCATGGACCGACCAACCTCGACTCATAATTTGCATGACTGACTCACCCGACCCATTAAATTAATAAGATTTTAATTTAATTCTAATAAATTATTTGATAGAATAATAATTCGCCGAACATGTCTCAAATTGACAGTTCTAGACAAGATAATCATGAAAGGACGGAAAAGAATTATATATAGAGAATTTTGATATCCTATTCATTTTATCATACACATCTTTTATATACTAAAAAAAAAAAATCGATTTGAAAATTTTTATGTGTTTAATACTATAATTCAACTATTAAATTCTAAAAATAAAATTTCATTGATACAACTGATTATTTAAAAAAAATGATTCAAACATTTGAATAAATTCAGACGTTTAGGTCCTAAGAAGATCATTTATGTTGCTCATGAAATAAACATACAAGGTAATAAATCCTTTTATATATATATATATATATCAAATACGCATTTTAGGAACACGTCGTGAATATATTTTCTCATGAGTTTCAACCGCGTCGATGGAATTGAGCCGGTCATGCAAGTCTCAATCATGGACAACGATGAATGAATCCGACGACTGCTTCACCACCAAATACTCTATAATTTATTTATTTAAATGTTAT
>JBBUKS010000095.1:11178541-11193189 GCA_038050645.1 Hedychium gardnerianum | reverse complement strand
CATGTACTTAGACGACCAATAAATGCCCCAGTTAGGCGATGTGAAACAATGACAAATACACACATCAAACGAGGAAGGGGAAAACCAAAAAAGACTTGGTTAGCAATAATAAAATAAGATAAAATTTATTTAAATATAGATGATGATATAATAGGGGATATATCCCAATGGCGTAAAAGGATCCATATAGATGACCCCACATAGTGGGATAAGGCTTGGTTGTTGTTGTTGTTGTACTTCATGATCTATGGACTCACTCATAATTATTTATTATTTTCTATGGTGGCCAGTGAGAAATTAACTTTTGTGGGGTCGAACCGATCACTTCCAAGATTAGTCAGTTCGAAGAACTAAATATCTGAATTTTAAAAAAAATATTGAGGTGAGTCGTCACTTAAAAATTCATTAAGATTTTCACTTTCTTAAAGACTTTTCAAAAATAAAGAAACTTTTACAAAAACTCTTACAACAAAAATAAATGATCAGGATGGTAAGAATATGAAACTTAAAGATAAAGACCATTAAAAAACTAAAGGAAACATTTAGAAAAATAATTTTTTAAAAAAAATCAAACACTAAAAGTAATGCAATGGAGAGCTGAGATGAAAGCACTATAATGCATCTAATAAGACTTTACGAAGCATGTAGAGGGTCTAATTATGATCATTAATATGACAAAAATTGGAAAATCGATTGCAATGGCAAACTGAAGGGTTGACCTGAATCAAGAGTCAACGTCATTGCTTCCTTACTTGTCATCGGAGAAGTATCTGCAATCGTCGAGGAAGAATCTTCTATAGGAACGGTGGCAACCTGATTCCTCGTCTCAAAATGGGGAAGAGTGGAGAGGAAGAAGAAGCTCCAATTTAGATCATGCCCAAATGAATCAAGATCTCTTCCTTACATACCCAGGTCCATCCTACAGGAACCATCCACATAAAACTCAGAACCCGTTAATAGTCTCTTAATGTAATGAATCAGATTATTGGATTTACACATGCAATCCACATCCAAAACTTAAACCCCCTTTAATACAACATGTATTAGATCACTTAATTGAGATTTAATCTTAATGGCAATTGTTATGTATTGTTAATTCAAGTATTAACCACCAAATGGAGACTTAATTCTTCAATCTCTCACTTAGACTATATTTGATACTGTATACATCACACAACACCTTAGTTGAGTTCAACATGTCTAAGCTTTATGAGTTAAATGCCCCTTGAATAATATGGTCCATTAATTCTATTAATACAAGACTAAAGAAGTCAGAGTTATTATAATTATAACAAACTCCAACAGTAATCATTGTACTAATTTCATGAATGATATAGATTAAATGTGGATCTATAGTATGAAAATAACACGAAATGTGATTGTACAAGACCATATTCAATTGTCCTCCTTATGACCCAAAACTAGGTCCAAATCATATTTATTGATACTTTATGCTAAATCATAGTAGTAAACCATGATTTAACCTTATGATTCAAAATAGAGTCCTATATCATAATTATAAGCACCATATGCAAAATCGCAATAGTAAATAATGATGTTTTTATGTTAAATAGTCAAAACCTTATACACATGTAAAAACTTCAGTACATACAATATATAAGCCAAAAAATACATGTGTTCATTAATATAGATCATTACACCAAATATAGGTTTCTACCAAATTGGTACTTCATTAATATGAAGAACATTGATATTAAGCACATGCTGATGAAACACCTTGGGTGACTAATAAGACTGTGTGTCGTACCATGATTCAAATTCAATTTAATACCGAACCTCTCTACGCTAATGTAACATAGGGATGACTCAGGTCGTCTCTCAGAAAGAATGTAGCTGACGAATGATAATCCTAGGATTCAGTTTGTTATTGCTTTGGTTTTTTCTATGTTGTAATTGGGGGTTTGGGTTTTGGATTGCTAAGACTGCTGAATGAAAGACATGTTAATCTAATCTAAACTACAATTACAATTGAATTAACGAAAGAATAACATAAAGCATTCCTAATCTAACCTAACCTACTTCATTCAAATAAATGACAAGAACTTAAAGCATTTAAACAAAAGAATTAAATGAATTAAAATGCATTAATAGAAATCAAAGTAATGTAAGAAGCATAACAACAAAGACATAGCATGCATAAAAACTAAACTAAGCTAAGACTAAGGTAAAATGGAGATCTCTCCCTCCGATGATGGATGCGGATTTCGATGATGAAGTGGAGCTCTCCGTATTCTGGTTGAACTCGTAGGATGTTATCGAAAGAGGATAGATCCTCTTCTTCTAATCCGAATAAGAGATGATGTTGACAAAGTGGTGGCTATGAACAGATCACGCTCCATAATCCCGAAGCATGGTACATAATTCGAGCTCTCCTTAATCCATTTGAGCTGTGGGGAATGCCGTCGGAGATGGAATGGATCCTCTTCCTCTAATCCTAGAAAGACGAATGACGTCGATAAAGTGGTGGATACGGATCGCTGGAAGTTCCTCGGATATAGAGCGGACTCTCCTCTCTAATCTGAGGAGAGGTAGAGATGAACTCCCTTCTTCCAAATCCAAAGGAAGGGAGGAAGGGAGGTGGAGATGGTGGCTAGGGTTGATGGAAGATGAAGGAGGATTGCTGGAGAGATTTCAGAGAGATTCCCCAAGCCCTAGATCTTAACCTGGCTTAAATACTCCATTGAGGTGGCCCGCGACACGGTCATGCCACATGGCATGACTAGGCCATGTTGAACTCTGCAATGGACTTCTGAGCTTACTTTATGCGACACGACCATGCTGGATAGCACAGTCAAGTCGTGATGGAGGCTGTGGGTAGTGGCACGATATGGCCGTGTTGGCTTGAATTGCCTCCGAGTCGAGCTTTGGGATGGGATACGGCCAGATCGTGTTGGATTCTGTAGTGAGCTTCAGCTCCTCTTTTGACTCTGATTTTGCTCTCTTTTGATCCCCTACAAGATAAAGTTCAAATCCTAGTAAATAATGCTCTAAATGTAAGAGAATTGCGATGAAGTTCTAAATAAACCTTTGCTCGTAAAACATGATATGAATTAACAATTAAGCATATGAGAGGATTAAAATGTCGAGTATAAGAGCGAAATAATACGTCAAAAATGGTTGTTATCAGTGACAAGCCCTTGGTAAATGGATCTGCTAACATGAAATCTGCCTTTATATGCTTTATCATAATTTAACCACTCTGAACTCTTTCTTTAACCGTCAAAAACTTTATGTCCATGTGTTTAGATTTCGACGAATTACAGTTATTCTTGGAATACAATTCTATAATTTTATTATCACAATTAATCCATAATGGCCTGTCAATGCCCCCAATGATATGTAATCCCGTGATAAGGTTCTGTATCCATATCCCGTAGTTGGATGCTTCATAATAGGCTATAAATTCTGCCTCCATTGCGAAATTTACTATTAGCGTTTGTTTAATGTTTTCATAATATAGCCCCTCCTGCTAGCATGAGAACATAACCTAAGGTGGACCTCTTGCTATCTAAGCATCCAGCAAAATCAAAGTCTGAATATCCAATGATCTTCAGATGACCTGATCTCCGATATATTAGCATGTAATCCTTAGTTCTTTGCAAATACCGCATAATCCTCTTCATAACTTTTCAATGTTCTAGTCTAGGGTTACTCAAATATCTATTTAACATCCTCACAATGTATGTGAAATCCAAACGCATACATACTTGAGCATACATTAAGCTCCCTACTGTCGATGCATAAAGGAATTATGCATTTCCTGTATTTAGTTCATGATGTAGATATTGATGCAAGCTAAATCTATCATCGTTTGACATAAGTGTGTCACCAGGAGCACAATTATGTATATCATATTGAATGAACACCTTTTCTATATAGGTCTTTTGTGAAAGTCTAAGTATACACCTTGAACGATCACGAAAAATTTGTATGCCTAAGACAAAGGATGCATTACTAAGATCTTTTATTTCAAATTCACCTGATAGAAATAACTTAGTTTCTAATAGCAACTCTTTATCATTGTTTGTCAGCAAAATGTCGTCCACATATAGAACAAGTATAATAAACTTGCTCCCACTAAACTCGATATATAAACATTGATCAATTATATTCTCCTTAAAATCGTATGAAGAAATCACTTGATCAAATTTCTAGTACCATTGACAAGATGCTTGCTTTAAATCATAAATGGAGTTCCTCAATCTATATACTAGGTGTTTTAAATCTCTAGACTCAAATTTCTTTGACTGCACCATTGAACCGTAATGTCGTGCTATGACAAAATTAATATTAAATCCCCTATTATAGTGTAATATAAGGTTGCTCTAGATCGTCTCTCAAGGAATGCAATGACAAATTATAATATCAATATCAAATTACAAACGAGAAATTATTTTTTTTTCAAATGTGAATGCTAAAAATAATAAATGTAAATCACAAAGAAATTAATGGAAATCTTGCATTATGAACGACAAATAATGGACATCTCTAACATTCAAATGCAAACAGATATTGCATAAATTAAATAAATTAAAACGCATTAACTAAAGTATAAATAGTGTAAGGGAATCAAACCAAACTCATTCTTGTAATTTAGATGGCTACAAAAACATCTACTTTTCCATGGAACTCAAATCCTTGTTCCAACGAATGATTTAAACGAAAAGCAATGCGCTAGAGATCTCCAACGTTGGAAACTGAGTAAATGGTTATTGTGATTTCTATTCAAATCTACCCAAATCCATTAAAAACAACATTCATGAAGACCAAAGTATCGAAAGAAGCTTGCAGAAGGTGGATGGCTTGCAGATGAGTTGCATCAGTCTGAATCAAGACTAGTCTTGTGGAGGAGCTGCGAGATGGATTGTCGAACGAAGATTGCTGTGAAAGATGGATGTAGGATGGGAAGCTTTAGCAAGAGAGCAGAATGGATGGATGGATGGAGGTGAACTGGTTGGTGGCTCTACTCTAATGATGCTCCAACGAATCGGTGAAAGAGTTTGCAGGAGAAGAGGCTTGTTGGATGGATTAGGATATGTAGCTGGAGGTGATCTTGAAGAAGAGGGATGTTGTGAGATGAGATGTGGGATCCCAGAGCTTGCGGATGAGGTGCAATGAGGGATGAGCTTGCGGAAGTGAAGAAGGTAGAAGATCTTCACACCTTCTTCTCTTCTACAAGTGGTGTGTTCCCTTGCATGAGAGCCTTCCCGATCAATGATGGTTGCAAGGTGGTAGAAGAGAAGGTTGAGGGAGGAAGGTTGTGTGGGTTGCGATTGGGATGAGGGTTGATGTGGTGAGGGAGGCTACAGATGGATTGGGATGGATGAACTAGCCTCCAAGTTGTGAACCCCTCCAAGTTGAATCAAATCTCAAATTGAACCACCTCTAAGAGTGTTGAATCAGACTTCTCCTTAACCCTAACATTGGGTTGAAATGGTTCATTTCAAGTCTAGTCCCATAGCTCATCTTGATATCCTATAAAACCACATTCACATTTTTAAAGAACATGCTATCAATGTGGAAGAAATTACAATGAAGCTAGAAATAGATCATCTCGTAAAATGTGATATGAAGAAGAATTTAAGCATACAAGAGGATTAAAAACATCAAGTATGAGAGTAAAAATATCAGTTATCAATCATATATATAGTTTTCTTAATGTTTCCATTGAGACATACGGTCTTAATGTTCATTTGGTGTAGCTCTAGGTCATAATGAGCTATAAGTGTCATGATTATCCTAAGGGAATCTTTCGTCAAAACCGATGATAAAGTCTCCTTGTAATCAATTTCCTCATTTTGAGTGAATCCCTTGGCGATTAGGGGAGTCTTATGCTTTTCGACATTGCCATGTAATCATGTTTAGTTTTAAATATCCATTTACAACCAATAAATTTCACCCCGTCAAGCAATTCGATAAGTTCTCAATATCATTATCCACTATAGACTTCATCTCTTCCCTCATGTCTTTGATCCATTTTACCGAATTAAAGCATTGTTTGACTTCTTGGAAAGATGTGAGATCATCTTCCAACCCAATGTCAAACTGATGCTCTTAGAGATATACATAATCACGAGATATTATAGATCTCCTTTCCCTAATGGATATCCTTAGTGACACTTGATCTTGAGGTGGTTGAGAGTCATGCTCAATTGTAGGAGGAAATATCTCTATTTGAGAGTCATGCTCAATCACAGGAGGGAATATCTCTATTTGAGATGTTGTATCCTCCAATTGCATTCGAGGTGACACGAAAAATAGTGGTCCACTACCCCCTACTGGTTGTGCAACTTCAACTATATGTGGAATGGTTATCATTTCACTATCAGCTGCATCAGTAGTTATCATATTAGGATTGTCACTGCTTTCCTCAAATGATATTTCTCTAACTTTAGTGTTCCCACCATCCTCAATAAATTTGACATTAACTGTCTTGAAAAAGATTTTATTCAAGGGATTAAAAAATTTAAAGTCCCTTAATTTTTAAGAGTCTCCCACAAAACGACAGCTAATGGTCTTTGAGTCAAGTTTCCTTTCATTAGGCGTATAGGACCTAGCCTCAACTGGACAACCTCAGACATATAAGTGTCTAATACTAGGCATTCTACTTGTCCACAGTTCGTATGAGATTTTTTTTTACCACTTTACTATGTACTCTATTGAGTAAGTACATTGTAGTCTTGAGTGTCTCATCCCATAAAGACTCCGGTAGAGAATAAAATTTCATCATACTCCTCACCATATCTTTTAGGGTCCAATTTCATCGCTCTATTACACTACTCTGATGAGGGGTACTAAGCATGGTATATTGTGCTATGATTTTAGCACTTAGTAAGGTATTCCATAAATGGAACAGGATGTTGTTCACTTGATCCATCAAATCTACCATAATATTCACCACCATGGTATGATCTAACAACCTTAATTTTCTTGCCTAATTGATTTTCAACTTTACTTTGAAAGTTTTGAATATATCCATGGATTGCAACTTCTCATGAATAAGGTACAAGTATCCATATCGGAAATAGTCATCTATAAAGCAGATAAAGTATGCTTAACCATTTTAAGAAACTTTAGGAAATGATTTATATATATCTGTATGTATTAGCTCTAAGACCTCATTACGCTGTCTTGAACCTTTATTACTTTTATTAGTTGGTTTCCCTTTGATACAATCAATGCATATACCAAAATATGATATATCAAGGGAATCAAGAATTTCTAGTGACATTAACCTTTCTAGGCGTTGTATAAAGATATGTCATAAACGCCTATGACATAACATGGATAAATTCTCATTTGTCAACGCCCATTTCCTACCTATACTATGTATCACAATATTTTTCATATAAGTCTCACTGTCTAATCTGTATAGTTTATCAATCAAGGAACCAGTACCACACAAAATATAATTTCGAAAATACTGAATTTTTCATTTCCAAAATGAACATGTATATCTAGATTTGTCCAAACATGAAACATAAATTAAGTTCTATCTAAATGACAGTACTACAAATATATTTTTCAAATTCAAAAGTACATTGTTCCTAAGACAAACTCTAAAGATACATATAGCCTCTACTTTCGTCTTCTTGTCAGTTCCCGTATAGATGAATCTTTCATCATCAATTGATAGTTGGCTTTAGTGGTAATCTTATATAGTTACACTTATGTGAGTAGTTGCTCTCGTCTCTATCCACTAAGTGTTATTAGGTAAATGACTAGGTTGACTTCTGAACTAACAAAGTTGAGCACTATACCTTTATTAACATGCTAGTTGACGTATCTTGGGCAATCCTTTTTTAAATGACCTTTCTTTTTACAAAAGTAACAAGTTGGGTTCGTATCTTGTTGCTTTTGCACCTTATGCCTTGAAGTCCCAGTCACCACAGTTTATTTGCCCTTACCCTTATCCTTTTTTCCTTTCTTGTTCGAGTGTTGAGATGAGGATGCAAAGTGAACACTATGAGATGTGTCATATTTTAATCTCTCCTCTTCATGTACACACTAAGCTATGAGTTCATTTAATGTTCACTTCTCCTTTGAGTGTTATAACTTATCTAGAAAGAAGTAAACTGTATAGGTAGGGAGATTAGAACTAGGTTCACAAGTACGCTTTTGAACATTTTTAACTTTAGTGTTCTAATCCTTGTAACCAAATTTGACATCTCCATAATGTACTCTCTAATGTTACCCTTCCTATTATACTGCATGACACCAACTTCGTGAGAAATGGGGTAGTCTTTCGTTTGAGGCGAATCAGTCCGCTAATTCCTTAAGGAAGGTATCAGCATCCCTATTCTTAGTTATCAAACCTCTAATTGATTCCCGAATTGACATCTTCATGAACATAATACTCATGCGATTTGATCGCTCCTACTTGTCAAAGACCACCTTTTGATTCGCAGTATTTTCAGTGGATAAAGGTACAAAGTGATTTTGCCTAAATATAAAGTCTAGATACATGCAGCCTAATAATAGTATAATATACTCTTTCCATTGTCCAAAGTTTATGTCAATAAGCATGGGAATATTGTTCAAATTAGCAGATATTGAGAGTGCTACATAAACAAAAGAAAAGAATATAGCTCAATTTAATAAACAAGGCGTGTATCTTTATAAATGTGCAGTGAATAAATGCAACAATCAAAACATGTAGTTGTATGTGCATTTATTGAGATACCAAGTGCAATATTACATTAAGTCTTTGTACTAAAATACAACTTACTATTGGTACTCTTCAAATAACTCATAATTGTCTTCATCTACCACATAACTCGCCTTTCTTTGAATCAATGCATTATGCTCATGATTAACTTTATATATGAGCTTCCTTAGTTGCTCATGTTTTCAACTATCACTCACGATACTTTTAATCGGCCACACAACGGGCACACACTATGCGCATGACATAGAAGTCAAATTTGATTTGTGAGCTTCCTTAAACATATATTTGGCATAAAGAATGATTTTCCTTTGGACCAATCATCTTTAGCATGGATATACATCCATCTACGCAAATACCTATAGCCTACCCAATATTCTCGCTTTGGAGATAGTATTAGTTCAACTAAGTAGAAAATGAGAAGAATACATGAAAAATGCTGAAAACATAGCTAATCAGCTATCAGTCGATTGATATTAGTTATTAATCGATTGGTACTATCAACAGTAGATTTCCCACGCTCAATAATCGACTGGTACACTATATGTGCATGATAACCTGTATTTTGGCATCTCATCTAGCACTTGTATTCAATGTTTTAAGCCCTTCGTATGCTTAAATTCATATTCTTATAATGTTTTACGAAGAGATGGCCGTTTTGAGCTTTATTGCAATTTCTCTCAATTTGATAGTATTATGTTTTCAAACATGAGCGTATTTTATTTTGCAGGCAACAAAGGGGAGTATTGATGTTTTCCAGGGGTGCTTACGGTAGGGAATATGGCCAAACCATGTCTGCTAACATGCCCCAATTGTGCCCCTTGCTGTTTAGTTCAACCAGAGGAGAATAGAGCACCATAGTTTTTGACACGGCCTGGCCATGGTTTGTAGCACGGCTTGGCCATGGCAGTCTCAAGATACATTAGGCAGCTCGTCGAGGATTAGTTTCTGGCATGGCCTAGTCAGGCTACCTAGCACGGTCGTATCGCGACTTGTGGGATAATGTGGTTTAAGAGGTTCATATAAATAGCCCACTTCCAGATCTGATTGGAAGAACCTGCTTCTCCAATGTCCATCTCCTCCATCAAACACTAAAGCATCTCCTTCTTCACACTGCTTCCATCCATGATTGGTCGGCGGGGTTCCTCCGGCTATCTCATCATCACCAGAACCTCAAGAGGGCAAGAGATTCCCTTCCACATTGAGGAGAGCACATCATCTCCGACCATCTTCATCCTCCATCTCTAACCATCTTTGATCCACCCCAATTAGGAAGGTTCTCGGTAAGGAAACACATCACTTGTAAGAGAAGGTAAGATGCGAAGGTCTTCCACCTTCTTGGCTTCCCCGAGTCCATTTTCGGTCATTACCACCAACATCTGATCATCTTCTAGTCATCATCACTTCTTCCATGAGCTTCGGGGTTTCGGGACTCTTCCACATCATCATCGATCTCCGCTCTTCATGATTGGGTGGTTGCAATAGATTTAGTTTCCCACGCTTAAGATTTTGTGCACTTAGTTTTAATTGATTGATGCTTGGATCATGTTTGATGAAATTCCCCTTACATTTCTATTGCTTTGGTTAATGCAATTTAGAGTGTTAATTTTCTGTATTATTAGTTATCGTTGAAATGCTTGTTATGTTGCTACTTTGTTGGACTGTTAAATGCTTGTAGGTTAGTTCAGAGTAGTTTCCTTATCGTTCAACGAGTTTAATTCAATTGGTTTCGTGCTTAGTGTAGTTACATTTCTTTGTTGGTGCGTTAGTTATTATAATTGTATTCGTTCTGTTCAATTTCGGGGAAAAAACAAAACTCCCACTCATAGATTGATCTTAGAATTATTATTCATGGTTGCAATCCTTGTAACCCTATATTGCATAAGAATAGAGAGGATTTGGTAATTAATTTGCACTGTATCATGACAATACCGGTGTCAAATTTTGGCGTCGTTGATGGGGATCATGCAATGATGTTTGATAGTTTTAAGATGGTTCTCTTTTGAATTCTTGTCTATCTCTATTTCTTATGTCTCTTGATTTTAATTTAGTGCATGGCCAAGACTTCTTGCAGAGACTCGTGTGAATTTGACCCGGAGATCGATAGAACTTTTCATTTGTTAGAGAGATAGTAGAGGGGATCTTCTAACAATCCTATTTCCAACCCCTCAGATTGTTTCTCAGATTCTATAAGAGACATGGAAAACAACAACAGAACTCTTAGAGAGCTTGTAGCACCCGATGAGACTTATCAACCGTTATGTATCTAGTACCCTGAGCTAGAAGTAGATTTTGAATTAAGATATGGCATCATACATTTATTTCCAAAATTTCATGATCTTGCTAGCAAGGATCCTAATAGTCACTTGTAGGAGTTTCATGTGGTGTGGTCAACTATGAAACCACATGGCATATCAGAAGAAGACATCAAGCTCAGAGCATTTACATTTTCTATGGCAAATGTGACAAAGGATTGGTTGTATTATCTTCATCCTAACACTATTACTTGTTGGAACGAAATGAGAAGGGCTTTCTTGAAAAAGTTTTTTCCTGCTTCAAGAATTAAAGCCATTCGGAGAACATTTGTGGAGTTCAGCAATTAATAGGGGAGACATTACATGAATACTAGGAGAGGTTCAAAAGATTATGTGTTAATTGCCCTTAACATCATATTAGTAACCAATTATTTATCTAGTACTTCCTTGAAAGATTGTTGCCTATGGATAGAAGTATGGTAGATGCAGCTAGTGGAGGTACATTGGTCAACAAAACACCTACTAAAGCCAGAGAACTCATAAAGATTATGGCAGCTAACTCTCAACAATTCAGAACTAGACCGATGGTCACCATAAGTGTCAATGAGGCTCGTGTATCAAGCCTTGAACAACATTGGATAGAAAGCAAATTGGATGAAATAGCTTCCCTTGTTAGGCAGATAACATTGAGTCAATCTCAACACTCAATCGTGCAACCAATGCAAGTTGTGAGAACTTGTGTCATTTGTGCTAACCCATCTCATTTGACTAATGCATGCCCTAACCTTTAGCAAGATGATGGTCATATCTTTGCTAACCAGATAGCAGCAATAGCTAATGTCTTCCCCACCAAGCCTCAATATTACCAACCACAATATCAAAATAGGTACGATCCATGGTCTAATACCTATAACCATGGTTGGAAAGATCATCTAAACTTCAGGTACATAAATGAACAACAACAACATGTTCAACATTTTCTACATATTGGGAACTGCCTGGGAATAACCAGATGCCCAATAAGCCACAATCATTCCAACAAACCAAGCAACCCACTAATTCCAGTCAACCACAACCTTTAGTACAAAAGCTTGAAGATCTCGTGCAAATGGCAACTAATAACCTCTAATTCCAACAAAGAGCCTTTGCATCAACACACAACTTAGAAATACAGATGGGTCAACTTGCATCATCCATAAGCAAGCTACAAGCACAAGGTTTCAATCAACTTTCTTCACAGACCATTCTAAATCCAAAGGGGAATGTAAGTGCTATCATTCTTAGGAGTGGTAAGTGCATCTCCAATCCTACTCATGTAATCCCAGTTCTAGATTCTAGTTGTTCGAATCAGAATCCTAACCCAGAGATGTAGCCACAACCAAAGTCAGATCAAGTCGTGCCCTAGCCCTTACCTCAGAGACCTGTGTAGTCCCGTAGAAAATCTGACACAAAAAATAAGGGAACTTCAGGAGCTCTTGAACATATTCAACAAAGTTGAGGTGAAGATCCCACTGCTTGAAGTGATTAAGTATGTTCCAAAATACACAAAAATTTTGAAGGACGTGTCTGTTCATAAGAGAAAATTAAAAGGTAATGAACTTGTTAGCATGGGCAAAAATGTTTCTACACTTATTCATCCTATGTCTCAAAAGTGTGAAGATCCTAGGGTTTTTACTGTGCTTTGTGTTATTGGCAGTTGTAATTTTGAGGATGCGATGTTGGATCTTGGGGCATCCATTAATGTTATGTCTAAATCTATGTTTCAATCACTTGGAACTGGTCCATTACAGTCGACAGGAGTGGTAATCCAACAAACCAATTCAAGTGTTACCCATCCTATAAGGGTAATTGAAGATGTATTGGTGAAAGTTAAGTGATTTTTTCGGTTGACTTTTGTATTCTGGATATGGAAGGAGAATCACTAACGCACAGAGCCCCACTCATCCTCAAGAGACCATTCCTCAAGACCTCCATAACAAAAATTGATGTGTATGCTGGGACTCTTTCTATGAAATTTGGAGATACAGTGGTGCAATTTAATAACTTGGATGCTATGGAATATCCAGAGGAAGACCACTCACTCCTTGGTATCAACTTGTTTGACGAGCTGGAATGTGAGGTCCATGATGATCTTTTGTTTGGGTTGGCTAGTTTATTCATTCCTTCAGATTCTTTACATTCAAGTCTTGATGATGACGCATGCAAACTTTTGGATGACATTGGTACATCTGTGGAAATAGGCGTTGATGTTGTTTGCAATTTATTAACTGATCTTATTTGTGATCCTATGATACATGCATGTATAGAGTGTTGGGTAGCCCGATGTGGTGCGTGCTTAATACGTTTCGCAAAACATGCACAGCAGAAGACATTAAACAGTAATAAAAAACTAAATATTACATCACACACACCACACGCACACAATGATACATCTCAGCAGACATGATCGATAAAATAAAACTTTTAAGAATAATATTTACTCTAGGTATACCTTATGGATGATGTGTAAAGGAAAGGGCATCAACTAGAGTGACGTTGTCGAACCTCGCCTCTATTCGTATCCACGCCGAGCTCTTCAAGATAACTCCTTGAGCAACAAGTCTCGCCTCCGATCGGTACTAGCCAAGCGCGGAGAAGATGCGATCCAAGAGAAAGAAACACAAAGGAAGAAGAGTCTTCTTCCTTGTGGTTTTTGGCAACAAAAAGGGAAGAACCCTTTTGGGGTGTGGCCAAACAAAGAGAGAAGGAGAGGGAAGAGAAAGAAAATAATACGATTCAATAATTGTCTCTTGGGTTTGATGATAAAGCCCAATTCAAACTCAATATGCTTTAACTAAATTTTAGTCCATTAACCTCTTGATTTGGTTCACAACTAAACCAAGTTGGTTCATGACTAAACTAAATAGAGTCTAACTCTTTCATAAGAGATGTGGTTCATCCACGCTTTCATTCTAACAAAATATATTCCATATTTGTCCTTTGTTTGATACAACCAAACATTATATCTCTTGATTTGAGAATCGAATTATCAAACTTGTTTTATATCTTTTAGATACTCGTAGTGCATGTGACTCAATAGGTTCCTGATTTATTTTGGTCGTTCATAATTAAATATTTAATTATGGATCGATCACGAGTGGAACCTAGTAGTACATCATGATCCCCAATTAATCAAAAAATCACAGTTGATCACAGAACTAGTTCTGAACTCTTTTAGCAGCTACAGTGAGTCGTGACTCATTCATTTCACTCATCTTATACTCACTTGGTTCAGGACATGGTCTATTGTGTCTGTCCCCCCTAGGCTAACTACGTCACACCTAGCCCAAGTCATATTTACCTGTCCTGTGGATTTTAATTTCTCGTACATGTGTCTAAGAGTTCAATACTCTTAACATGTGATGCTTTGACCAAAGACTTTGATAACAATCTTGATAGGTGGCCATAGGGTATACGTCTCCTCGCAAGGAGCAATGAATCTTCTGTGGGCTATCCAAACACCTTCGGGCACTTCGACTTATACCCAATCATCTCGGGTTCACATCTTTAAGGAGATGCTTTGCTTAAGATGTCAAAGCATAAGCATTTATGACCAAGATGACTTGAATACCTCAAGTTGAAGGAAACTTACACTCGAGCTGCAGTAAGAACTTCACAGACATATCTATATATGTAGAGAACCATATGAAGTCTTACAGCAGGTCACT
>JBBUKS010000095.1:11155884-11169773 GCA_038050645.1 Hedychium gardnerianum | reverse complement strand
GGATTAACGGAGGCGCCTCAGGTGAACAATGTTTCCAACACTTATCATGAAGGATAAGCTTGAAGCATTGGAGATGCGCTCAAACAATTAGAGGCGCTCTAGTGTTTCCCCTGGGGTGCTCCAGTGCTCTTTGTCAAAAAGGACAGATCACTAAGACTGTATATAAACTATCGACAACTGAATTTAGTAACCATTAAGAATAAATATCCCCTGCCACGAATAGAGGATTTATTTGATCAGCTAAAGAATACTTGTGTATAGTCTAAGATTGATTTACACTCTTACTATCATCAACTTAGAATAAGGGATGCAGATGTATAGAAGACAACATTTCGAACGCGTTACGACCATTACGAGTTCTTGGTGATGTCATTTGGGCTTACCAAAATTCATGGTATTTTCATGGACTTGATGAACCAAGTATTCTTAGAGTATTTGTATTAGTTTGTCATTGTCTTCAAAGACGATATTCTGATATATTCCCGGTCAGAGGTGGAGCATGAACGACATCTTTGCATAGTTTTGGAGATGCTTCAATGAGAACATCTCTATGTGAAGTTTAGTAAGTGTGCATTTTGGCTATCTTTTATGGGATTTCTCGGACATGTTGTCTCTAGTAGAGAGATATTTGTGGATCCTTCAAAAATAGAGGTCGTTATTAGTTGAGAGCAACCAAATATAGTATAGGAGGTTCGTAGCTTTCTGGGATTGACTGGATATTATCGGAGATTTGTAGAAGATTTTTTCAGCATTGCCCTGCCATTGACACGATTGACTAGAAATGGAGTAAAATTTACTTGGACATAGACTTGCAAGATAAGTTTTCAAGAGCTTAAGTAGGGACTGGTAACTACGCCTGTCTTAGTGCTTCCATCTGGAGAAGACAGTTTTGTGTTCTACACTGATGCATCGCTGCAAGGGTTAGGTGCAGTTCTGATGCAACACTCATGGATAGTATCATATGTTTCTCTCGAGTTGAAGGATCACGAGAAGAACTACCCTGTCCACGATTTATAATTAGCAGTTATTATTTTTTCATTGAAAATTTGGAGACATCATCTCTATGGGATCACTTTCAAGATTTTCATGGATTATAAAAATCTTAAATATCTGTTCACTTAGAAGAAATTGAACCTTAGACAAAAAAGATGAATGGAGTTTCTTAAGGACTATAATTGCATTATAAACTATCATCCAGGAAATGCTAATGTAGTAGCGGATGCTTTAAGTAGGAAATCTCGAGGGTTTTTGGCTAGTCACTGAGCGGTTGTTACAAACTTGATACAGAGTTTCTCAGAGTTGGGACTGGTAGAACAAGGATTGATAGAGCATGAGATTTTGGTATCCATGGTTGCTTAGTCGCCCATTATGAAACAAATTAAAGAAGCATAGGCTAGTGATCAGCATCTGCGGTATCAGTGTAGCAAAGTGGTTTTAGGACAGCAAACAGAATTATTTTGTGATGAGAACGATATCCTATATTTTTTAGGAAGATTGTGTGTACCTGAGTTACACCCAGTTAAAGAGGACTTACTTCAAGAGGCACATTGATCTAAATTCGCGATCCATCCGGGTGGAACCCAAATATATAGAGACTTAAAACGCTCTTACTGGTGGAATGACATGAAAAAGGACATAGCGAATTTCGTGGCTCAATGCCTGATATGTCAACAAGTGAAGGCTGAGCATTAGAGACCAGCAGGGTTTCTTCAAAAGATTATACTAGAATGGAAGTGAGAACATATTACTATGGACTTCGTAGTGGAGTTACCCAGGACACGGAAAGGACATGATACGATTTGGGTGATCATTGATTGATTAACCAAATCTACACACTTTCTACCGATTCATAAGACAGACTCTTTGGATCACCTGATGAAGTTATATTATAGAGAGATTATTAGACTTCACGGTATACCTTTGAGTATTATATCATATAGGGATCCGCACTTCACCTTACGATTCTGGTTGAGTTTCCAGCAGACCTTGGGTATGGAACTTCATTTTAATATAGTCTTTCATCTACAGGCTGATGGACAGTTAGAGCGCACTATATAGACACTTAAGGATCTATTGAGAGTGTATGTGATAGATTTCGGAGGCAGTTGGGAAGATCATTTACACCTAGTGGAATTTGAGTACAACAATAGCTATCATTCTTCCATTCAAATAGCGTCATTTGAGGCTTTGTATGAAAAATCTTGTCGATCTCCTACTTTATGGGAACCATAAATTTTGGGACCATAAAGCATTTAACATGATGCAGAGTTGGTATGCATTATCCGACATTGAATGTCAGAAGCCCAAGAACGACAAAAGAGTTATGCAAATCGGAGATGGAGACGAAGACCTCTGGAATTTACCATGAATGATCATGTTTTTCTGTGTGTGTCACCCACTAAAGGGGTTAAGAGATTTGGTCTGAAGGGAAAGTTGACTCCTCGTTACATCGGACCCTTTCAAATATTGGAGAGGATAGGTGACGTAGCCTATCGGTTGACACTACCACTGATCCTTGTGGGTGTACATAATGTGTTTTATGTATTCATGCTAAGGAAGTATGTGCCAGACCCTACTCACATTCTGAGGGATGTGTTGATTTCGTTCCAACCTGATGCAACTTATGAAAGATTCCTATGCGGATTTTGGGTCGCAAGGAACGTCAATTGCAGAACAAAATCATCTGACTCGTCAAGGTTGGATGGCAGCTTCATACTGATGAAGAGGCAACTTGGGAGTTTGAGGATAAGATTCGAGCTCGATACCCACACTTATTCACTTAAGGTGTGTAAAATTTTCTTCAATATTTAAACTGATTGATTATACTATTGTTGATTACTGCACCTAAGAAGTAAATTTGGATACAAAATTCTTATTAGTGGGGGAGAATGTAAGATATGGCAGATAAATAATAATAAAATAATAAGTATTATTTGAAAAATAATCTTATAGAATTTTTTGAGAATTTTAGGAATTTTTCAGGATTTAAACCAAGTTAATATGACAAGTTTAAGGGGATATAATTATTAGTCTTTGAGGGGGGTCTATTTAGAATATCAATTAAGTTGGGAGTCGATTGATTTAATTAACCTATGTTTAATTCTATTCCTCTCCTCATTTCTCCCTCAAAGCCACCGCTGACACCTCTCTCTCAATCCCGATCCTCATCTCCTCTCCCTCACCCATCATCGCTGACGCCATTGTCGTCGTCTCTCATCATCGGCCACATTGTCAACCCGCGGCCAGGCAACGACCGGAGAAGCTAGGCCCTTGATCCCTTTCCATCTTCTCCCAATTTCCACCGCCGACCACAGCCACAACCAGGGCCGGACCGGGATCGAAGAGGAGCAAGTTGAGTCCTCTTGCCCTTCTAGGGATCAGCCACTGGCCTTCGTTTGTCATCGGTCCAGTCCCCAATTCTCCCTGATTCTGCCAAACAAGCCAATTGGAGAAGATCCAATTCCTAGCCAGAGCGGCCAGATCTAGTCATCGCGGATCAATCCTAGGGTAGATCTGCTCTCTCCGATCATGGTTGTCGCCACCATCTTCATCTCAGCCACAGAATGGACTAATCCATCAGTTTGGGTTACTATTCAGGCCATTTCTGGCCATCTCTGCTCCAACCGATCCAAAGTCGCCGGCCAACTTCCATCAGAACAGCCACCACCAATAGGTAAGTACTTTAGGTTATGCATTTGGTTGGTGTAGATGAATTAACATGTGATAGAGTGATATGATTTGGATGTTTGGGGTGGTGATATTGCTCTGGCCAGAATTGGCTAGCCAGGTCTCTGCTCGTCCACCCTTCCTCCATCCAGATCTAGGTAAGATTTGGTCTTGCTGTTGTCGTCGTTGCTCCGGCCAGTCAAGCCATTACAGATCAGCCCACTACTATTCCGACCATCCGAGATCAGCCGACAGCCACATCATAACAGCCACATCGGAGAGGATGCATTCAACATACGAGATAAAGATTCCTAAACATAGATGAACTATGAATTAGACCTAATGACTAGAGTTTATCTTTTATGATGTTTGTGAATTTAGATTTGTTGATTTGGTTGTTGGGTGGATGTTAGGTTTGATGTTACCTAGTGAGGTTGTTATGTTTAGGCTTAATTTCTAGGGTTTCATGTAGTTAATGGATGAGAAATCGATATGTGGAATGATATGTGGGTTTAGGAGATTTGTTAATTGGAATAGAATATTGAATCTCTAAACCTAAATTAGTTCCATTCGATCAATTAATTAGATATTTAATCGATATAATGTTGCTAGTAGTTTATTACTACTATTGGGTTAGCATTTAAGTTGTTTTTGTATATCTACTTATAGGATCCGGATACGAGACAGAGCATCGGATCTGAGAATTGCTAGAGCATTCTACTTTTGATGCGGGTACTTCTAATCTTGTGTATGGTAGTTTATTTAGCTTAATGCATGTTTTAATACCATGATTAGTAATTATATTTACCTTGACTCTATTTATTTTATTACTTGAGTTTGATACTTATCTGTTTGTTCTTAGAGATGATCTATTTATGTCTATGTAGTCTCATTTATTTTCATATCATGTAGAGTGCACACGGGTATGGTGTGTACAATAGGATCATGTATGTGTTTGGATAGGTATGTAATTGTTAGACACGCATGTGACATGTACATATGTTCATATGCTAGTTTTTTGTGTATTTTTGGCATGTAGTTATAAGCACATATGTGGCGTGTATTTAGAATATTTATCTTGTGTATCATTATATGCATTTATGTTTTGTATATGTGGACACATGTGTGACGTGTACCATACCTATTTAACATTGTTGTATGCATTTGTGAACACATGGTTGACGTGTATTGTAGGTGATATGGCATGTTAGAGGTTATAGGTCATCTCTGATTAGTAGTATATAAACACGTGTGTGATGTATATTATAATTGATATGTCTTGACTAGATGTGATCTTGTACATTGCATAGATATGCGTATTCGAGGATGAGATTATTTATATTCCCCTCGACATGTTGTTGCATGCAGACTAGCGATCACTTCTCCCTTTGGGTGTGAGAGCATCGTAGTCATGTTATTGCTTGTTTATTGATTGATTGTATGCATCTGGTATGTGGATGAGTTGAGATTTTCTTTCCCAGATAGGGATTGTATACCCTAGGCTGCCCATAAGGCTACCGTGGTAGAGCTTTTCTCATGCAGTCCGTAGCTAGATAGCTACCTCATGTCTACCCATAAGGCTACCATGGTAGAGTGTTTCTCATGCAGACAGAGACCCTGATATTTTGGACCACCCATGAGGCTACCGTGGTAGAGCATTTCTCATGCAATCCATAGATGACGAGCTAGGTGTCTTGGTCATCTTTATACCTTGTGGTGGAGCATTTCTCCCACATATTATGATTTATTGTGGTGGAGCGTTGCTCCCATATATGTGTATTATATTCTAATACTTGCACTGGAACATGCTTATGAGATGTTGTACTCATGTTAATCATTATCTGTGACTTCTCATGAAGTGTGCAGTTGAGTAGGGTAATAATGTAGTAGATGCATACATGTGTACTTCTGGTTGGTGAGTATAATTTCCTTTGAGATTGTATAACTTTGAATCTACTTATTGTTTAAATATCATGTATTGTCTTTCTTATATCCGCTAAGTATTTCTTTTGTACTCACTACCCCTTCATTTCCATTTTATCCCCAGAATAGTAGGTATATGTTGATTGGGTCGCTTGGAGGATTATGTCCATGCCGTCACTTTCACATTGAGTATTGGTTATCCGTTTCATTTCGATTTACTTTGATTCCGCATTTTCTTAATGAACTTGTGTTGTAATAATTGACTTGTATTCGAACTTTTCGATTTACTCTTGTTATGTACTTGGTGTTTTAATTCATGCTGGCACACAATCGAGTTTTGGATTTTATGTGTGGGGTGGACCCTTTTATTCTCTACTCTGGTGGGTTTTATTATATATACTGTGTGGTTGTGTTTGGATGAGTTTTGTGGACTCATACCATATCGTATCTCCAGAATAGTAGGTATATGTTGATTGGGTCGCTTGGAGGATTATGTCCATGCCATCACTTTCACATTGAGCACTGGTTATCCATTTCATTTCGGTTTACTTTGATTCCGCATTTGCTTAATGAACTTGTGTTGTAATAATTGACTTGTATTCGAACTTTTTGATTTGTTCTGGTTATGTACTTGGTGTTTTAATTCGTGCCGGCACGCAATCGAGTTTTGGATTTTATGTGTGGGGTGGACCCTTTTATTCTCTACTCTGGTGGGTTTTATTATATACACTGTGTGGTTGTGTTTGGATGAGTTTTGTGAACTCATACCATATTGTATCTAAGATTGTCAAAAGGAGATATCGTCCGTATCGTCGGGCATGTGTACCTCCGAGGTGTGACAAAATATGAACTAATTTATAATTTAAATATGTGAGGAAAAAACATACGACTGTTATGACGAAGGGAAAAACTATCAAAACTTGAAGCAAGAAAGTGTACATATATCCAGAAGACCGATGTTGATGTTTTAGGTGAGCAAAGAGTTCATGTTTGAGAAAGGAAGTTGATGTTGATTTTTTAGAGGAGAGGAAGAGTCACACAGAAAAATAAGTATGCAATGGAGGTTAATGTTTATTTTTTAGGGGAGAGGAAGAGTAAGTGTCATAATTAATTAAAAGAGTAATTAAAGGTCTGGACTGGACTTTAAAAAAAATGGACTTAATTTACATCTATATGTCTCGTTTTAATGAGGCAAGAAAAATCATGCCTCAACACTCCTATCACCTCTCACAAGGTGCGTGCTTAAGCGAGTTGTTTTCAAGTAGTGTGCCTGGGTCACTACCCAAGCACAAGAGGATTGCTTGGTAACCATTATTTAAATAAGTCAGATTCAATCTAAATCTAATCCAATAGTCCTTCCACTCTCTTGAGTCTCATCATGCCTAAGAACTTTTAACTCGTGAACCTTGTCGATTTAGAGAAATTATTTTAAAAATTCAATCTTTTTGCGTTTGACATCAATGAGTTTCGATGAAAATTCATTAATGACTTAAATGCTTATGAAATTATGATATTTTAGCTTGGACAAAATCAGGAGAGTATAAGAAAATTAGTAGTGCAATCTTAGAGTAAGTTAAAAGTGTTTTCATTCAAATATGATATTGTGCCAAAAATAAAGAATGTTGAATTTTTTGAATAGTTTATCTAGACTGATGGGGTCAAGAGTTTTTGAGCATGATGAGATTCAAGATAGTGAAAAGAGCATATTAGATTCAGTTTGGACTAAATCTGACTTATTTATTTTCATCAATAAATTTTGATTAAAATACATTGATAACTTAATTGTTTTTGGAATCTTAAAACTTTAGTATTAACAAGATGAGTAGTGCGCAAAGAAACTATAGTATTGTCATATAGTGAATCAAAGGTGTCTATCTTCATATATGATAAAATTGAAATTTTTAAACATTTTCTACGAACTAATAGGGGTTATAAATCAAGAGTTTTGGGGCATGATCAAACTCAAGGGAATGGAAGAAATCTATTGGACTAAACCCTAAACCACTTGATCGTCCACTTTTGGAGCACCTTGAAGTTGTTTTGACCAAAACAATACCGAGGTAATTTTTTATGTTTAGTTTTTAGTTTTGTTTCACGTTTTCCCCTCTTGTAGTAATTAGCTATGAAAAAGATAAAAAATAATGAAAATTATTTTTTATTTTTTATTAACATTCTTTTGTAATTTTAATTTTTTTATTAAAGGTCTAAAAATAAAAATATAAATATAAATAAATTTAGAGGACCACTAGGGGTATAACATTAATTTAATATAAAATTAAACTATTTAGAGTGACTTTTGTCAAAACCTATTGATGGATTTAACAAGTTTAAAAATTAAAAAAATATATATATAAATAAATCAAGGCAAAAAATAAAAGGGTGCCATCATTAGATGGGCGCCCCATTTCAAATTAAAGTCAAATGAGTATCCCATTTAACGTGAACTTTTCAAAATATCCTTATTTTATGTCTAGTTCAAAATTTTTGTATTTCTGAATCGGGTTTAAGTTTTGAACCAGATTTAAGGGTTTGAAACACAACTACTTGCTACTTGTTGTAGCAATTATCTGCTAGCTTCTATACGCTGTAGCAACTACTTGTTAGTTTCTACACAATCAATCATGATCAAATAATGTTCATTTGAAATATAGTGGGTGTCATGAGTTCCCCATCTTTGTTTTGCTCATTGAATGTTGTTTGAACAAGGTTATTACTCTTAGTGAAGCAAAATCAAAATGATATAAAGTCACTATTGTAGAAGCTAGCAACCAACTTCTACATGTTATAGAAGCTACATGCTAGGTTCATACACGACCGATCGTGATCAAATAATATTCATTTGAAATGTAGTAGATGTCATGGAGTTTTCATCATTTATTTTACTCATTGAAATATTGTGTTAACCAAGTTATCACTCTCAAAGAAGCAAATTAAAATTAAATAAAGTCACTGTTGTAGAAGTTAGCAACTAACTTCTACACATTGTAGAAGTTACATGCTAGCTTCTACACGACTGATCATAATCAAATAATATTTATTTGAAATGTAGTGTGTGTTATGGAGTCCGCATCATTTATTTTGCATGTTGAAATATTATTTGAACTAGGTTATTATCGTCAAAAAAGCAAAATCAAAATGACATAAAGTCACTATTATAGAAGCTACATGCTAGCTTCTACACGGCAGATCGTAATTAGATAATGTTCATTTAAAATGTAGTGGGTGTCATAGAGACCCCATCATTTGTTTTGCTCATTGAAGTATTTTTTTTAACCAGATTATCATTGTCAAAGAAGCAAAATCAAAATGGCATAAAGTCAATGTTGCAAAAGCTAGCATGTAACTTTTGCATATTGTAGAAGTTACATGTTAATTTCTACATTGTTCATCATGATCAAATAATGTTCATTTGAAATGTAACGGGTGTCATGAAGTCCCTTTCGTTTATTTTGCTCATTGAAATGTTGTTTAAACTAGATTGTCACTCTCAGAGAAGAAAAATTAAAATGACATAAAGTCACTGTTGTAGAAGCTAAAAATTAGCTTCTATACATTGAAGAAGCTAAAAACTAGATTCTACTAATTGTAGAAGGTACATGTTAACTTCTACACTATCGATCATGATCAAATAATGCTCATTTGAAATGTAATGGGTGTCATGGAGTCCCTTTCGTTTGTTTTGCTTCTTGAAATGTTGTTTGAATTTGGTTATTACTCTCAGAGAAGCAAAATCAAAATGATATAAAGTCACTATTGTAAAGGCTACCAATCAACTTTTACATGTTGTAGAAGCTACATGTTAATTTCTATATGATCGATCATAATCAGATAATGTTCATTTGAAATGTAGTGAGTGTTATGGAGTGTTGAGTGTCTCTATGCGCGTTTTAAATTTTTGATTTGTAAATAAGCAGTGGAAGCAATAATAATAAACTAAATTATTACAGCACGCGCATCACACAGATACATGATACACATATGTGTAGACATAATCACAGAAATAAATTGCATAATTAAATTATACATGTTGGATGACATGAAGTGGAAACGATATCAACTAACAACCTTTTGAAAGATTACCTCTATTAATATCCACGCCAAGAAATCTTCAAGACGGCTTTGCTAAACCATAATTTTCCATTTTCGATTTGGTACTAGCCAAATGAAGAGACGACACGACCCGAGAGAGGAATCCCTGGCTCGTCTTTGTGCCTAGCGGCGAGGGTAACCCGGTGGCATAAAGTGAGGTCTGACTAACTATTTGGCCAACACAAAGGAGGAGGGGTAGCAACCTTGGTTTGTTGTTTGGTGGCCAAGGGGTTGTTGGCGGCGGTTGTGAAGTTAGCGATGGTTGTGAAGTTGGCGGCAAGCTGGAAGCTATTGGCGACAAAGGGACAACAACACCTTGTTGTTGTCCAGTCGGATTTGTTGCTTTCCGATGGTTTGGATGTCGGTGAGAGGTAGTAGGGGAGGCCGGGCTAGTCGGGAGACACCGGCGGCTGAGCAGGCTACTAGCGGTTGGGTCTTTCGGTGGCACAAGAGACGACGGTGCTTCTTGTGGTCGACAGTGGTAAGAATAGGAGAGGGAGAGGAGAAGCAATTAAAACCTAACCTTTAGGTTTAATTGAATTAATTATTTCTCTTCTCGTGGAGGGGTATTTATACACCTTTTTATAATGACTTGGGGAACAAGTCATCTCCAATACCCAATAGCAACCTGATCCACTACCATTAAGCCTTAAGTTTGGTTCAAAATCAAACCTCTTTTAATTAAAACCAAACTAATTTGATTTATAATTAAATCAAAAGGGTCCATATCGCCTTCAAAAGATGTGGTTCATCCGCGCTTCTGTTCTGAAAAAATATGTTCCATATTTGCCCTTCGTCTAATCCAACCAAACTTAGTCTCTCTCAATCTAACAATCCAATTCTCAAACTTATTTTAAGTCTTTCAGATATACTCATAGTGCGTGTGACCCAATAGGTTTCAGATTTATGTTGACCGTCCATAATTAATCATTAATTATGGATCGATCATGAGTGACATCTAGTAGTACATCATGATCTCTAATTAACTAAAAAATCACAGTTGATCCAAGAATAATTCTAAACCCTTCGCCAGCTACAGTTATTTGTACGTATGTTCCTTTCACTCATCTTATACCCTCTTGGTTCAGGACATGATCTATGTGTCAGTCTTCACTAGACTGACTACGTCACACTTAGCCCAAGTAGTAGTTCCTTGTCCTGCAAATTCGAATTACTCTAACACTTGTCCAAGAAGACCATCTTCTTAACGTGTTTCTACCTTAGCCAAAGACTTGCGAGTAATAATCCTGACAAGAGGTCATAGGATATACGTCTCCTTATCAAAAGGAGCGATGAATCCTCTGTGGGCTATTCAAATACCTTCAGACATCTTGACTCAATCATCTCAGAATCACACCTCCAAGGAGATACTTGCTTAAGATGTCAAAGTACAAGTCTCCATGACCAAGAAGACTTGAATAACTCAAGTCGAAGGAAACTTGCACTCAAGCTGCAATGAGATCTTCGTAGACATGCATAGAACCACATGAAGTCTTATGGAAGATCACATCCGATGAACAAGTTACCTTTAACCAACATCCATGTGTTAACTCTCAACATCCCAATGTTTCCAGCCAATAAGGATTGACTGCTTGGTTAAACCAAGGAGTCTAACATATACTAATCTTATAAAATTGATGATGTTCAGTCTCATCAATTCATCGATTAGGAAATATTTTAATATGTACATAATTACACATGAAGAGATACCTACTAATTGTGATCCAACCATAATTTCTCTATGCATTGTATTGCAGACTCCATTAATTGAGTTTAAAATTCAATCAGATACATTGAGAATGTACACTCAAATAATGATTTTATTTATCCAATAAATAGTAAATTATCTAAGGTGATTGTCTTAGGACACCTCTCAAATATAATGTACTCCCACTTTGCCTAATGCAATCGCCTTGGTATCTAATATCATAGGCCTCTACATGACCCTCAAACTTATTTTGAGGTAGAGGTTTCGTCAAGGGATCTGCTAGATTCTTTTCGGTAGAAATTCTCTCAATTTGTATTTCCTTCCTACTAATGATCTCCCTAATCAAGTGATAGCAGCGAAGGACATGTTTAGATCACTGATGAGATATAGGTTCCTTGGCTTGAGCAATGACTCCATTGTTGTCGCAGCAAACTGGTAATGCTTCAATAAAGCTCAGAATCACACCAAGTTCAGTGATGAACTTCATGATCCAAATCACTTCCTTTGTTGCTTCAGAAGCCGCAATGTATTCCGCCTCAATGGTAGAATCAACAACAATATCTTGCTTGAAACTTTTTCAACTTATTGTGCCTCTATTTAAGGTGAATACGTATCTAGACTGAGACTTAGAATCATCCTTGTCCATCTAGAAACCTCTCAAATATAACATGGAGTCTCCATCGTTTGTTTTTCTCATTGAAATATTGTGTAAAAGCTACATGATAGCTTTTACACGGCCGATCGTGATTAGATAATATTCATTTGAAATGTAGTGGATGTCATGGAGTCCCCTTCATTTATTTTTCTAATTGAAATATTGTTTGAACTATAGGTTATCACTCTCAGAGAAGAAAAATCAAAATGATATAAAACCCCTATTGTAGAAGCTAGCAACCAGCTTCTACATGTTGTAGAAGCTACATGCTAACTTCTACATAGCCGATCGTGATCAGATAATGTTCATTTGAAATGTAGTGGGTGTTATGAAGTCTCTTTCATTTCTTTTTCTCATTGAAATGTTGTTTGGACTAGGTTATCACTCTCAGAGAAGAAAAACCAAAATGATATAATCATTGTTGTAAAAGCTAACAACCAACTTCTACACATTGTAGAAGCTACGTGCTAGCTTCTATACAGTCGATTGTGATCATATAATATTCATTTGAAATGTAGTGAGTGTGATGGAGTCCCCTTCGTTTGTTTTGCTCATTGAAATTTGTTTGAACTAGATTATCACTCTCAGAGAAGCAAAATAAAAATGATATAAAGTCACTATTATTGAAGCTAGCAACTAGCTTCTACATGTTATAGAAGCTACATGCTAGCTTTTACACAGTCAATCGTGATTAAATAATATTCATTTGAAATGTAGTAGGTGTCATGGAATCTCCATCTTTTATTTTGCTTGTTGAAATATTATTTTAACTAGGTTATCACTCTCAAAAAACTAAATCAAAATGATATAATAATCCTAAAAGCCAACAATCAACTTCTACACTTTGTAGAAGCTACCTGCTAGCTTTTACACTTTATAGAAGCTACCGACTAGCTTCTACACGAGTTTCGAAACTTAAACTCGTTCAGAAACATAAAATTTTTGAACTATACATAAAATAAGGATATTTAGGAAAGTTCACCTTAAATGGGTATCCATTTGACTATATTTAGAAAGAGATTGCTCAATAAATTAAGAAGGTTATTTAGAATGACAATATTAATTTGATATAAATTTAAAATTTGTATAGCCATGAATATCTTTTTTATGAAACTCTTTGATTAAATAACTAAGTTTTTTTATTTACTTTTTCTTGTTCTCTTGTAATTAGAATTTAAAAATAAAAAAATATTTTAAAAGTTTTTTATTAATATTTTTTCTTTTTAATTTTTTTATTAAAGCCCAAAGTTAAAAATAAAAATATGAATAAATTTAAGGGAACATTATTAATTTAGTGACATATTTTTTAAAAAATAAAATTGAACTGATAGATTTAAAAAGTTGAAAAAAATAAAAGGATTTATTTAGAATGAACAATATTAATTTGATATGAATCTAAAAATTTTAAAGTCATAATCAATGCCTTTTATATGAAAATCTTTTGATTAAATAATTTTGATTGAAATACGTAAGAAAAGTATTTTTTTAAAAAAAAATGATATAACTGAGATGATGATAAAAATTTATTTTTTGAGGTCGAGGGATCGAATTTTAGAATTACCATAGCATAAATTCTTGTATTTCATGTAACTCATTCTCATATCTACTTGTCTCCTCAATCATCATTGATCCTGCTTAGGAACACCGACGAGTGACTCACTGGTGATTGAGCATGGATGTTGACTTTATCGTCAATCACCGGACAACAAAAAGAGCTTGGAAGATGCTCTCACACGTCCACCTGAGATTGGCTAGGGAAGAGAACAGTTAAAATTGTTGGTGCAGGGAGCACCAGAATCAAACATATATTTTGATGTTGTCAAAGGATCAGAGTTAAGTCTTATTGTT
>JBBUKS010000095.1:11137058-11154803 GCA_038050645.1 Hedychium gardnerianum | reverse complement strand
GACGAATTTGGATTCGTCACAAATTTATTGAAATTCTGCGATGAATCCAGTTTCGTCGCAGATTTGCGATGAAAATGGATTCGTCGCAAATTTATTGAAAATCTGCGACGAATCCAGTTTCGTGGCAAATTTGCGACGAATTTGGATTTCGTCGCAGAATCGTTACAGATGGTACTCAGTCGATTTTTGCGACAAAATTTTGCGACGAAAATATAATTTGTTGGAAATTTTGCGACGAAACTACAGATTTTCGTCGCAAATTTTTGGGACGAGCATTTTGAGACTAATAAATTTTCGTCGCTGAATTCGTCGCAAAAAAATTTTGCGACGGATTTTTTAATATAATTCGTTACAAAATTTGTTGCAAAAATAGAATTTTTTTTGTAGTGAAATAAATTCATGTTCTTTGCAGAATTTACTTTAGTTGCCACAGCAATGTCGTTTGTCATCATTCTCTGATTGAATAACAAAACTGCATGTTTAGTTGACATACGAATCACTCAGCAAAATTTGCAAACAGGAGATCAATAACATATAAATGCAAGTTAGTTGCTTAGTCCATCAATTTGCTTTTAAAGCTTCATGAAAAAGATGATTATAATACTGCGCAGAAGTAACATGCGCTAGATTTAAGAATAAAGTCTACCAATAAATTGGTGTATAAATCAAGTGGTGAGAGCCAGAGCACAATAACAGCTTACTGCTGGGCACACTGCACTCTTTGGGCTCCTCCAAGGAAATCGCCATCCTCCTCGTAAGCCTCCTGTGCTTGAGCTTGCTTCCTCCTCATCTCCTCCTCAATGTTAACATCGTGCAATGTTGTCTCCTCACATTCATCGAGCTCCATGTCCTTCATCTGAGACACAGGCTTTGGGGGGAGCACTGCCTCGAGAGCTTTGCACTGTTCTGGTGCCAAAGAATCAGGGAAGTCCACGGTAAAGTGTATGTAGAGTTTCCCCTTCATGAAGGGCCTCTGGTACATTGGCATGCCCTCATCATTTATTGCCTTGTATTGATCTGCGTCAGCAATTTTTATTCAAAATACAGGCCAAAAGGAAAAAAAAACAAAACTATATCAACATGAAGAATGATTAGAATATCCACATGATGGCCAAGTGAAGCTCACCGGGCTTGACAACTTCCCCTGGGTTTGATTTAATAAGTAGCTGCCTACTATCGAGGTGATTCAAAACAAACTGAAAGCCACATAGAGCCTCGGTGAGGGACAATGTATGCTCATAAAAAAGATCATCGCCCTTTCTCTTGAACTTGGGGTGCTCCTTTTGTTGAATGACAAACACAATGTCTCCAGTAACAGTGTCAGGCTGCATACAATTACCAATTTCAATCAAAGAAAGAAAATCCTTTTTTTTTAATAGAAAAAAAATTCCTGTACAAGAGAGGTTATCTAGTTTAAAAGAATATATATATAAAGGATAGTTCAATGCATGAAGTTCCCGCAAATACAGAGTCACAGGAAAGGATTTATTATATACAGTCTTACCTTGCTTTGCAAGAAATTATTTTCGAGACTCGAACCCAAGACCTCTAGGTCACACGGCAACAACTTTACCGTTGCGCCGAGACTCCCCTTCATCTAGTTTAAAAGAATATGTTGGGAGAAAAATGAAGATGAAGTTTGTTTTAAAAAAACAAGTACCGCTTCATCAGCCTCCCCGCGTAATGTAATTTTCTGCCCATGTTGCATACCCTTCTCGACTACAACCTCCAGAACTTTCTTCTCTGAGACAACTTTCTCCCCTTTGCAGTCTGGGCAGTGGTCCTTCTCATTAATCATTTCACCAGTTCCCTTACATTCATTGCATGGGTGCTGCATCTGTTGAATCATGCCAGGCCCCAATTGGCGAATACTGACCTTCATACCTGATCCTTGACAGCCAGCGCATGTCATGGAAGCGCCTGATTTTGAACCCTTGCTGTACAAGTGCAAAAAGAATCAATGAGCACTAATCAATTGTCAAAGAATCCATGACATGGCAGTAGTAGACAGTTCACCCTTTGCACTTTTGGCAGATGACACTACGTGAGAGTGATAACTTCTTAGAAGTTCCATTATAAAGGTCTTCCAAAGAAACCTTAACAGAATGGATCACATCCTCCCCTCTCCTCTGCCTTTGTCCTCTGCTGCTTCCTCCTGTTCCAAAAAGATGGGTAATAAGATAACACACTATCCAAGATCAACAAGAATTCCCTACCAGTTTTGTCATTCTATAAGACAAATATGTTAGCAAGATAATGATCATTATAAAGACTTGTTGCACTTGATAACTAAAAGGAAGCATTAAATAATAATAATTTACTCAGGCGCAGCATGGAAGAAAAGAAGACTAACTGGTATTTCAAAAATTTAAACTACAAGAGAATAATTAACCCTACCAATGTCCCTTGCAACAAAAGATGACACCAGGAAATGCTTATCACTTACCTCCAAAGGGGCTACCACCAAAGAAGGACTGGAATATATCAAATGGATCATGTGCGCCACCTCCACCACCCATTCCCTCCTTTAAGGCATCTTCACCATATTGATCATAGATTTCTCGTTTCTCAGGATCACTCAACACTTCGTAAGCCTGGGCCAGCTCCTTGAACTGAAAGAGAAATAAATAATCCACCATCATTTTATTTCCAAGAAATAGACACAAGACAGGCAACATAAATCCTGAATAAAAAAACTAGGCAGAAGCATTCATCCCAGTGCACCAATGTTGAAAAGAAAATTGGAAGAATTATTTTGAACCTTTCTGCATCCAAAAACCAAACGACTGGATTTCTGTTTTGTTTTACGGGCAAAAAAAAAACTAAACCAAAGAGCCATTACTGAACAACAGTGGCCCCTTTTGCTAGCTACAAGACAAACAGGTTATTAGCCTCCGATTCCAAGTATCAACTTCCAAAGAGGATGACAGTTATCTGATAGAAACACATCATCTAATTCAATAAGTTATAATTGATCTACAGACCTCTCTGATAAATGATGATGAGGTTAGGAAATTGCAGGCCAGGAATATTTGATTCAGACCCGAACTGAATCCAAATCAATTTATGTCAAAATCCAATGTTCAGTCGGCCAATAAACTAACACAGATTTTTCCAAATGTCAAACACTTTTAAGGAAATCACTCTATAACCATCAACTGTTCTAGACAATCAAAATTTCAAGCGTAGGTAGTGGGCAGTTGGCCAATTGCATAGCGTATATGTGATGAGAGGACATCGTAGTTTGCATTAAAATAATATTCAAATAAGGTAGATTGATAATTAAAATAATGATTTGAATAATTTAGCACATATTAAAAGAAATTTGTTAAGAAATATGCACATATTAAAAGAGGAGAAGGTTGTGATTAAAAGAGGTAATATAGGAAAGAGAAGTTGATGGACAAGAAGATAGGCTCGCTGTGCAAACAAAGAAACTTGAAGAGAAGTCAGGAAATTAACTGGTTCACGCACAACAGATTTGAGATACTAGTTTTAAACATGTGGGTTAACAAGTCAGAAAATTAACCGGTTCTAACTTCTAAACACGCAAATTATGCAGTGGGAAGTTTGATCAAATCGGTTGAACACGTTGTTCTGTCCGGCATCTATAAGAATAACGACAATAAATGCTGCGAGTTACACAATCTTCTCCTTCTTCCTTCTACAATGTACATCAAAATCTAGTCTGACCCCACTAGGCACATTCCCAATTCTAAGCGGCGTTCCTTATCTTTCAATGTCGACATCCTTCACCATCAGATCTCCACACTCATATTGTAAATGTAAGAAACCTAAATTTACCGATGAAATTGAGCACGATTCCTTTTGGCAGATGCAATGGAAAAGTTTCAACATTTTTAGAATGGAAAACAGAGTCTAGCTACAAAATAATGGGATCATTTTCGTTGATAACCATGTAGAAAAAACGAATTTTTTAATCTAAAAAACGACTTGCATATAAAAGCAAGGCAAACGCATGAAAGTTATAATTCTAGACAATCATCAAGCGGTCGAATCAAGCAATCAATTCAAGACGGATCGGGCAAGGGTAAAACGAACTTATCCAAGGCAGATCCAGTTTACAAAGGAAAAAGTAGAGCAGATCTGAAGAGGCAAAGGGGCGGAAAAGAAAACAGATTAATCGAGAAGGAAATATCGGTACCTTCTCGGGGTCGCCGCCCTTGTCGGGATGATTCTTGATGGCGGCCTTCCGGTAGGCTTTCTTGAGATCATCCTGCGAGGCAGTCTTGGGCACCCCTAAGATTTCATAGTACCGCGTGTTGTCGCTCTTCTGTGGCGCCCTTCCGAACATCTCCGCAGCAAAACCTAGCTCGCTCGATCAGAGGCCTACAGGTCCAACAGGAAATTCCAAAATTCCAACGCCAATCTCCTCCTCCCAGCTCGCTGCCCAGAACGAAGAAGAAGAGGACGAACCCCGTAGCGGACGGGAGCGGTGAGAAGTACTCTGAGGTGGAATATTTGCACATACCACCCTCGAGTTCGGCTAGAGACTCGAGGGGCATCATTTTCAGTTCATAGCCCCTCATTTTTCCATAATTAGACTCCCTTCTTATTTACCCGTTTTCGAATTCCAATTGAAGTTTGTTCTTCATCTGTGTATTTCATGCCTTTGTTTACGAAATTGAGCAGAACTTTTTCCTGCTAAAATGACTTGTTTTAAACTATCGAAATCAATCTAGCAATTGCTCCAGACATATCGGTTATTTCTCTCGTCTTCAATCTTGGTTAGAAAATAGATTTTGAATACTGAGAAGACGTCTGAATCTGAGGAATATGCACGATAAAGAGAAGAATTCTTTACACCAATTGATTATGTACAACGAGGTTTAGCCTATTAAAGCTGCGTGTTCTTCTCCATCAGTTGCCTGAACTCCTCGTCGGTGCTCTTCAGCATCACTGGCAATGGCATCGTATGCGTCCCCCTCTGGCACAGCTCCTCGTGCCGTGGCTTGATCCTCTTCTCCAAGCTGAACGCGAAGTATTGGGGGAACTCCTTCAGCTCCTCCACCTGCCGTCCCATCTCTTTGTTCATGTACTTAAACTTGGGCTTGAAGTTCCTCTCGATGCTGAAGGTGAACAGCCCGGGGCAGCGCAGCACCATCGCCGCCGCGTCTTCTTGGCTCAGCCCGAGGCCGACAAGGAAGTCCAGCTTGGGCATGAGCGTTCGGTCGACGCTGGAGACGAGGAGAACGGGCTCGTGGTGGGCGAGCCAGGCGAGGTCGCGGAACCCCAGGCGGCGGAGGTAGAGCAGGGCAGGGCGGAGCTGGTGGGGGACGCTGGAGGCCAGGAGTCGGGGGCATTTGTTGACGACGCGGCGGTGGTCGGTGGGGGCGACGCCGAGGTCGCGGGAGAGGAAGGCGAATACAGGGGCGAGATCAGCGGGGACGGAGGCGGTGAGAACGGAGGGGCACATACCGAGGATGCGGGGGAGGTCCTTGTGGTGCAAGCCCTTGGAGAGGAGGAAGGAGATGATCGCGTGGACAGAGTCGAGAGAGGCGGCGCGAAAGGCAGGGTTGTAGGCGAGGGCGCGGCCGGCGTCGACGCCCAGCACCTCGAGGCTCAGGATCTTCTCCTTGAGGTGGAGAGGGAGATCGGGAGGAGGGAGGGGGAAGTGGACTTGGTTGGGGGTCGGGGAAGGCGTTGCGACGAGGGAGGGTGGTTTGATGGGCCGTGGGTTTGCTGCAAACTTGCCGCCGCCGCAGAGTGAGTGCAGCGGCATGATGATTGGCGGTGGTGGAACGGAGGAACAGCGGAGAGGAATTGGGGGGAAAAAAAAATCCAACATTTATCTTTCGTTGATGGCAAAGGTTGACTAAGCTCATACCTGGCAGAATTCTGAAAGATGATTGGTGGAGTGGATTACAATAGTATTACAAATAGATAAGTGTTATAAAATCTTCATATTAATTGAATTTATTTATTTGAACGTTATTAATCAACCGATTTTATAAAAAATAAAATAAAAATAAAAAATAAATTTTAAATATAAAATAATAATAATAGATAATGAGATTCACAAATAATGAATATTAATATTAAAATAAATATGAGGGTGTATTAATAAAAAAAAGTGTTAATATAATAAATACGTGGTATATTATTCGAATAGATGATATATATTAATGTTCAAACCAATACGGATACCCTAATACAAAGAAAAACCTAAAATCAGAAGTAATGTAACGTTCAATTACAACAACAACGATGAGATTTGTCAAGGTTACGGTGAGAGTTAACACGACGGTGAGGCGGCGGAGGAGTTGGCACGTCCGATATTGGCCTCGATGTTGTCCATCTACTGGCCCTATGCCTCCACAAACATTGTCATGTCTACGATTGCAGTCGCATTAGACTGCGGTCCAAACAACTTCACCGCCACCTTGTGCAACTTTTGGATCTTTGTCACCTCGTTGGCCGTCAGTTCCCGCCCTTCAGTGATATGATACATGATTCATTCTTCCTTTTCGAATTCCATTGGAGCCTCCACCATCACCTTACTCATCTGAATCATAAAAAAAAATAATAATAAATTAAATAACAGACGAACCTATCTTAATTTACCAATGCAATGTGAGTCCTGCCTTACTTTTTACTGCTAAATTTATTCCTTTAAATCCGTTAAAACCATTGCATCCTTAAAACTTCCTCCTTTGATGAATTTTTATTAGGTTTAAAACTTGAATTATCGATAAAAATATGATTTGAAAGCATTCCTAGGTTGCAAGGCTTCAAAAGAAACAATCTCTAGCCAACTTAAACTATACTTAGACTATTACAACCGCACTCAAAAACAAATTCAAGACTATAATATTGTAATTTAATATGAAGGGTTGTGTAGTTTTTAGATTTTTCTTGACTTGCTCTCAATTTGTAAAGTCCAAATTTGATAATTTCAATTTTAGTCTTGTAATAAACCTACACTACTCTATGCAAGTTATCAAATATAAATACTTAACTTAAATTATATTGTCAAATTATCATAATATTATGGTTAGACCTAACTACAAGAAAATAATAATTATTTAAACAATCTTATCAATTTTGATAATTGATAATTAATTTAAATAAGGGACAATAAAAATCAATAGATGGTAAAATAACACTATGAAAATTAGGATTGTAAAAAAAATAAATCTTATTTATGTTTGTTTAATATGCATAAGATTAATTGATGTGGTGAAGACGGAAGGAACATGTGGTAGGTTTAGGACTCAATTAATGTCGGGACCATCTGGTAGGTTTAGGACTCGATTAATGTTGAGACCAAGTGACAAGTTTAGAACTTAGTCAACGTAGTTATCATCAGTATCTGACTTGTCGAGATGGTCCGACCTCCTGACCTTCCACAGGGCCTTCTGACCTCCCAACTTGCCAACTTCTTGACCTCTCGACTTGTCGCTGGTCCAACCTCTTGGCATGCGAAGGGACACGATAGTTACAATAACACAAAAGGACACAACGATTACAATGACACCATTTAGTGAGATGTGTCCCTTAGGCTTCTTTCCATGAGATGTGTCCCTTAGGCTTCTCTTCCTATATAAGGTAAGGGGAGGAGGTTGTAAGGTTTAAGTTAGAAAATCATCATTCATGCTTTGGCATGAGAAGAAGGATGAAGAAGGAAAGTTAAGCTAATGAGTTAGCCTAACTTAAATATATTGGTGCAATCGACCTCAGGTCAAGGTTGACAAGCTCGAGTTGACTCGAGTTGGATTTTAATGTTTGATCAATATGTTAGTAAGAAGTCAAGTAAGTCAAGGTTGATCGGATACTTGACGATGTTGGAAGTACAATGAAAAGTTGGCAAGAGAAAATTTCAAGTTGGTCAAGGTTGACCGGACACTTGGTGATCGAAAGTCCAACGAAAAGTTGACAAGAGTCCAAGTGAGTTAAGGGTGATCGGACACTTAGTGATTGGAAGTCCAACGAAAAGTTGGTGATAGAAAGCCCAAGTGGGTCCTGGAGGACTGGACACTTGGTGATGATGAAAGTCCTAGTAGGTCAAGGTTGATCTGATGCTAGGCAATGATGAAGTCCCAATAGGTCAAAGTTGACTGAATACTAGGCAACGAAAAGTCTCAACATATCAAGGTTGACCGAATGTTGAGCAAAGGAAGTCCTAATAGATTGAGGTCAATTGGATACCAGACAAGATGAGAATTCAACTTGGTAAGGTTGAAACAGAAGTATTAGTCGATTGATAGGGCGTATTAATCGATTGATGGACTCTAAACCCCGAAATTAAAGTTTTGGAGTGTTTTTAGAGTTTACTATAGTAATTAGGGTTGCTATAGTATTAGGATTTACTCCAGACCCTAAAACCCCCAAAAAATATTGTCTGCTATAATATTTAGGGTTTGCTACAATGTCTGGATGCTACAATGATTTTGCTACAATGTAAATCTATTGGTGAGTTCCAACAATCAATTGTGACACTGTAGCAGCAAATAGAATGCTTCTGAATCGATTGGTGAGTTAGTAAGATAAAAAAAGAGTCGTTCTATAGGTTTAAATGTTCAGATTTGATGACAATTGATTGTTGAAGACTATCAATCGACTGATGAAGATTATCAATCGATTGGTAGGTGAAAATAAGCCTGAATGCAACCCTATAAAAGAGGGTTTCGTAAGGATTTGAAAAGGTCGATTCTTGGGGGTTTTACAGGAAAGTGTTATTGTATTTCCAACCATCAAGAGGCGTTTCAAAGTGACAAAGAATCAAGCAAAATAAAGTGTTCATTGTAAAGTTATTTGACTCTTCATTTGTATTTGCATCTTGTATTTGCTTATTGTGTTCTTGTAAGAACAAGATTGTAAGAGGTTTCTCCGCCTCTGGAAGGTTTCTGAGAAGGAGAAAGTTCATAGTGGAGAGAGATCACTAGAGGTAGGCTTTGGATTAGTCACCTAAGAGGTAGATACCAAGTAAAATCCTGAAGTTATACATGTAGAGTCAAGTTTGAATCAAGATTTTCGCTGCACATTCAAACGACGAGCACAACAAAATTGAAGGAAGCGATCAGAGTTATTCACCCCCCTCCCTCTAGCTCATAAGGGTACTAACAGAGGTCTCTCGGAAAGGGAATCAAATTTGATATCATTACTTTTACTCCATTGCTTATCATTTCTTCTTTCTATACTCTTTTTGGGGCTCCATGATGACTTAGGCATTGTAGGGACCTTATTGAGATAACTCCCGACGAGCCCTTTGACGCGTGTTATGCTTCGCAGAGTCGGCTACATCATGAGAAGAAAGCTACGTCACTAGAAGAAAATGAGGAAAAAGCTTCAACATCATCGCTCAGTGGTGCGAGATGGATTTTTGCCGCCTTGTCATCGCAGTGAGATTTATGTCGCCACATCATTTTGGCGTTGTTTGCAGAAACATGAGCAAAAGGCGTTGAGGTCTCTTCTTCATTTTCGAGTTTCATTTCTCCAAGTCGAGGAGCATGCCGGAATCATCTTTTGGTGCAGTATATCCTCGTCGAATGTTGAACCGCTGATTGATGTCGGTCTTGAGATAAACCTCCATCATTTTCTTCCAGTAGGGGAAGTCATCCCTATTGTAGAGTGGAGGTCAAGCAGTGTTGTATCTTTCGATCTAGGCCATTGAATTCTTGTTAAAAAAAAATAAAAAAAATCAAAGAGAGTTCCCAAGACTTGATCTTGGGATTAGTATGCGGAAAAAATAAGTAATTAATAAATGCAACAAAAAAAACTTCGAAAAGAAAAAAACCTTGATTTAGTGGTTGCACTGAAATAAACCTTCCCCTGCTCTGATATCACTTGTAGGATTGAGTGCATGTGAGATGGGATATGAATCACGTGTTTAAAAAATTTCTTTTTATTTTTCTAAATCATTCGAAAAATAAGTACGCAGCGGAAAATATAATAAAAGAAAAGCAAAGCACATGGTCGGTTTTACTTGATTCATAGCCCCAGCGGACTACTACTCCAAAGCTCACGCCCCCACGAGATATTTCTGACGGATAATCCACTAAACCCTCTTACGAAAAAATCTCCAGAAGAGCAATCAAATACAAGATAAAGACTACACCTTCTTATGCAAGTATATAAAGAAAATAACAAAAATTAATCGTTACCAACACTTTAATATGATCAATGACGAGCCAGTGTGTTGGTGGAAATTTTGCTGTAGAATGTGATTTCGACATTAGTTTGTTGCAGTAGGGTCGTAGCACAACAGTTGGAGGGCTTGGAGAAGCAATATGGTGAAGAATCAGCGTTCAGAATTATCGCTTGTGCTGTTGTTCACGACATCCTTTTATAATTCAATGGGGGCACCTCCATCACTCTGAGGTGCCTCCATTGAGGCTGATCCGATTCGAGCAAGCCTCCCTTTATCTACTCTGAGGCGTCTCCAAGCAGTCTGAGGTGCCTCCATCAGCTTGAGGTTTATCCAAGCGCCGAGGCGCCTCCAACGCCTTTGCGCTGAGGCGCCTCAAACACCTTTTTGCTAAGGCACCTCCATCACTCTGAGGTGCCTCCAATGCCTTTGCACTGAGGCACCTCCATCACATCGAGGCGCCTCCAGCGCTTGAGCACTGTTCATCCAAAGCTAATTTTTATTTAACTCCTACAACCTACGTTAGTACACAATTACTTACAACCAAAGAGTTAGCACATGTTATAAATGCATGCACAAGTGTGTTTCTGACTTAGATCCTGTCTACTCAAGACCAGGATCTAATCATGGTGTCAACTTAGAGTTTCACTTTGGACCTAAGTTGGATTGGCGCCTAAGTCCCTATCAGGGACTCGACCTTACTGGATTCGCTCCTCCAGTTTCTTACCTCACTTATCCTTTGCCGAGTAACCTCCTCAACGTCCGATCTCTAACTCACCAGGTCTTCCTATCGAAATCTCACATCCGGACTTCAACTAATCATCTGGTCATCCCTGACCCGACTGGACTTCCTATTAACTGTTTGGTACTCTCTGACCCAGCTGGACTTCTTGCCAATCGTTTGATCCTCCCTGACAGGACTGAACTTCAGCCTGGTGTCTGGTCCTCTAGATCCATCAAGTTTAGCTAGCCTGCACACTTAGCTCAAAGGATTAGATAACAACATTCTAACTTTAACCTGTTATCATATATCAAAACCTCGAGTTAGATTATTAGTGCAAACTGAACCAACAAGAACCAATACATAGAATACTAAAACAATAAGAAAAATAAATTTTCTTTAATCAAGGAGTTCTAAGAGACTGGCACAATGGATCGGTCAATTGATTATTACTATGTCATTCAACCAGTCTATAGTTGATTTGGAAATCAGATCCTGAGAATTAGCTTGGTCTATTGTCCTTGTTAGAACTAATCTAATTGGACATAGATCCCTTATACCTATGTATTGTTATTGTTTAACCTAAGTTCATTTAAGTTAAACTCAGACTCATTCGATCAATTCTGGTCCAATTCAATCAAATCTGACCCATTAGATCAAATCAGGTTCATTAGAATAAATCTTGCCTATTTGATCAAATTTAGTCTATTAGAACAAATCTGACATATTTAATCAAATCTAGCCCATTAGAATAAATCTGCCTCATTTGATCAAATCTGACCCAATCTAATTCAAACCGGTCTCACAGAGTCAAACTGGTATAATTAAACAAACCAGTTTGAATCAAATTGATTCTGGTTTGGATCAAACTGGTCTGATTATACCAATCAATATTTTGTACCAGATCTGAGTCCGATTGGACCAAAACTAGACCGGTTTATCTCTTTTTTTCTTTTTCATTTTGATTAATTAAAATCAAATAATTCCTCAAAAACCACGATCCTTTTTTTTTGTTTTTGATTTATTAAAATCAAGCTTTTTTTTTAAACAAAACACAATCTTTTCTTTCTCTCCACCGCACCTTCTCTCCCACGACGAATACAATTATCAACGGTTGTCGGCCATGGATGTCGATCGTCGGCCTCCTGATGCGGTCATCGGTGCTTGCAGGCCACGACAGCCAAATGCCAGCATCCCGACATGGTTGTCAGTGCCCGAGACTCGCATTTCTATTGCAACAGTCGCGGTTACCGGCCCATGGCTCGATCCCCGACCCTCGATGCAGTCGTTGGCATGCGATGCGGCTTTGCTGCGACGTTGCCCTCTTCCCCGTGACTCGCTTTGGAATTGTGATTTCCCAGTGTCACCTGTTGGCTAAAATTGTACGGACCAAAATCGGAGGACTGACCCCCTAATCGTCCAGGCACCGGCGATAGTGGCAGATCACATTATGTTACCTTCGTGATCTCGCTAGGCGACGGCAGAACTCGATGGAGCAAACTCCGTTGTTGATTCATCATGCATTGAATTAACTTGCTTTGGTACCAATATTGCTTCAAACGCATGAATAAATGAATATGTAAACACTTACAGTGCTCTTGAGAAGGAATCGAAGAAGAAATCGCTCGTCTTCACCGAGAAGATCATCACGAGGAACCTTCTCATTTATCCACGAACCAAATCCCTCAAAAAATTGAACGACTAAACTCCACTTTGCCTTTTCTCCTTGGACGCTTATATAGGAGAGGAGTGGGCATGAGATGCCCACTCTCCCGGCAATGTGTGCAACAACTGCACTCGATGCCAACTCACTCCAACATAAGATGTTTCTTCGCCTCCGAAAGATTTTCGGATGGAGAAGATATAGAGGCATTTTTTTCGAAAATCGATCCACCTAATGGATTATAGGTCTTGGAGTATGAATCAAGTAAATAATTTGTCTCATTTGTATTGTGTTAATTATATCATTGCGTTTTGATTTGATTTGAAAATGAAAAGATAATTTTAAAAAGAGAGCGATATTCATCCCCTTATCGCACTTTTCGATCCTTCACTAATGACATTGTTAGAGCAAACATAGAGTTTCTGAGTTGATTCAGAAACTCGACTGTTGATGCAACAATCGACTAATAGGGTATATCAATCGATTGTTGTGGTCAATGTTGAGTTGGAAGAGTCGTTTTAGAGGTGTACGTTACATTTAAATTTCTAAAAGAATAATCAATTAATAGTGATAAGTAGTAGACTATTAGATGATTTTCAGTCATGATAGTAACCCTATAAAAGAGGATTTCATAGAGAATTTCGATATCGATTCTTGAAGATTTTGAAGGGGATGTACTATTATATTGCAGGCCTTTAAGAAACAATCCAAAACAATTAAAAGTAGTCAAAACAAAGATTTATTATTGTAAAGCATTTCATTTAATTGACATTTTCTTATTCTTTATTGTATTTCTGTATTTGTTGAAGTTGTTTGTAAAAGAATAGATTTGTAAAAGGTTTTTCCTTCTTCTAAAGGTATTTACAAGGAGAACAGATAATGATGCTATCACTAAGACTCTAGGTCGTGGAGTAAGAATTGAAAATTCCGAATCACATAAAATCGAGAGACAAATTAAACAAGAATGAAGTGCATCGTATTCAACGCCTTTAGCTACGTCACTAATCCCAACAAAACTTATGTGTTTTAGTGCAAGTGGATTTGATTCTTAGGACATGCAAGATTTTTGGAGAGGTTTGTGAAACTAAAAACCTAAACAAAAAAGCTTGAACCATTGTGAATATAAGGTTTGAGGTTTTTAGTTCAAGAGTAGTAGTGAAAACTCAAACTTATTTTTTTCTTTTGGAGATGGAATCCGTAATTAATATATTTAATTATTTTTTTTATTGTGAAGAGCTTAGTAGATTTTTATATTTTTGATGTGGTATATTGGAAATTAAAAAAAAACTCATTTAGAACTCTAATCATTAGAGATGTCCTAATACATTTTTATCTTTTTAATATGACATTGAGGTTGCATATTAAAAAAAAATTAACCAAGTCGGGTAACGTCAAATCTGGGGTGACCGGTTCGGCCTCACGGAAGTTTTTCATTAGCCACCAGAGTAAATCGGAAAGCGCTAATAGAGACACATCCAAATGATCAGTATTTTTAGGCCCATTTTTTACTGGAATTTTTTTTTACGGTGCGTCGCAGCTGAGATTCGAATCTTAAATCTCTTGATTATCTATTGAAGGATCTAATTATTATACCATTATCCCAGGAGCTAAGGTGACATATTAGATATTATAAAAAAGCTCATATAAAATTCTAATCATTAGATATGCCCTTATTTTGTACAATGTAGTTTTTAATTTTCATCTCTTCTTCTTCTTTTAGTGGGTCAATCTCTTGGTGGGTCAATTGAGTTGATACTTACATTGGTGATGTAGTTTTATCTAAATTGTGATTTTGGGTGAATATATGTTTATTAAATAGTAAATACATGTATAACAGAAAATGGATAGATGTGTATAAATAGATGTGTATAAAGGAGTCTATGGAGTTATATTCTTTTTATAATTTTTTTAAAAAATATTCATATAATAATTTAGGTTAAAATTTATTATATTAAATATTTTTTTAATTAATATTAAATATTAAAATTTTTGATCTGATTCATTTAAAAATAACTGATCCGATTTTATAAAAAAATTTCATCAATCATTAAGATAAATTAAAAAAATACATGTGAAGATCTATCTTGACAATTAATATTCTCATATTTATTATATATTAAAAAAAATCTTAAATAATATATATAGTTAAATTTTAAATTTTAAATTTTAAATATCCAACTTATTTCTCGGAAAGTCTAATCACGGTAATCAAATAGATATGTGTTAAGAGTCATTGGAATTGACATAAGAAATAAATATGGAAGCAAAATCACTAAAGCATGGAGAAAATCATCAAGACTTAATGCGACAAGGGATGGCATGGGAAGAACTCTATAAGCGACACCAACTGCTAATATGAAATAAAGTAATATGTAGGGTAGTTAGTACAAGAAATACTCAGTAGGTTTAGAAAGACGGTACATGAACAATAATAGTATAAAGAGTGCAAAAGTATACAGTCTCAGAGTTAGATACACACCAAATGGAAATATGCTCATAAATGTCTCTACTACAAAGACACTCTAAACAGCTGCACACCGTATCATGAGTAGTGCAAATAATAAACAAAATGAGTACAGCATCTCCCATGCATGTACCATTAGTAATCCATATAAGTACAGTATCTCATCTGCGTATATCGAAACAAGTATATAAATTGGGGTCTTGTATGTGGGAGCAACGCTCCACCACAGGGTATACAAATGATTAAGACACCCAGCTCGTCAGTTGTGAACCGCGAGAGAAACACTCTACCACGATACTCGTGGGCAGTCCGAAAATGTTAGGGTCCCTGTTTGCGGGAGAAACGTTCTAACACGAATGACCTCGTGGTCAGACAAGAGGTAGCTATCAAGCTACAGGCTGCGGGAGAAACTCTCTATCACGTATGACATCGTGGGTAGCCAGACTGTAACAACCCAAATAGTAGCATGTCAACGACTAGCTCACACCCAAATGGAGCCCTAATTACTAGCCCATGTATCTCTATGATGCTACGACTAGCTCATACTCGAAGGGAGCACTGGTCACTGGCATACATGCATCATCGATGCTACAACTATCTCTTACCCAAAAGGAGCACTGGTTGCTAGCATATATACATCATCGATGCTACGACTAGCTCATACCCGAAGGGAGCACTGGTCGCTAGCATACATGCATCACCAAGATGGGTAGAATACAACTAATCCTATCATCGTGCATGTCTATCTATGCAATATACATCATCACATTAATCAAGACGGATTAACTCTAATCCAGGTCATACACACATGATTATAACAATCCAATCAGAAATAAGCTGACATGTTATATCTCCTAGAGTACACGTCACACACGTGTTCACATCTACAATCATGATATTTCACACATGCTACAAGATCAATGGTATGCTAGAGGTGAGAACTCGATCATATTTTCAAAATGAAGGAAGTCAATTAGCTTAATCTCCCAAATTGAACCAAAAACTATTGATGATGCCTTGCTTGATCCGGATTAGATTTTAGCAATGCAAGATGAATTGTCTCAATTTGAGAGAAGTCAAGTTTGGGATTTAGTTCCAAGATTCAAAGAAAATTCAATTATTGACACCAAGTGGGTGTTTCAGAACAAAATTGATGATAAGGGAGTGATTGTGAGAAACAAAGCTAGATTGGTTGCTAGAGGCTTTAATCAAATAGAAGGGTTAGATTATGATGAAACATATGTATTTGTAGCTCGATTGGTGTCTATTAGGATGATGTTAGCATTTGCGACTTACAAAAGTTTTAAATTATATCAAATGAATGTGAAATTGATGTGCGTAGATTATATATATTGTACATCTACTTACATTTCATTGACATGATCTACATTATCACACTCTATTTTATTATGTTATCATGTTTTTTACTTCATATTGTTCAGAGATTTGTTTTTTCTTTATTTTCATTGACAAGATGTGTTTCAAAGCAAAACGGAGCAAAACGGAGAGCAAAGCAGAAAGCAGAGCAGGATAGTCAAGGCCAAGACACTTGGTCATGCCTCTCAGGCACAGCCAAGGCACTGGTCGTGCCCCCTAGGCACTAGCCATGCCCCCTAGGCACAGTCGTGTCTCAGCAACAAGAGAAGCTTTAGCCATGGCCATGTGTCTCAGACACGGCCGTGTGACACTTCTGAAGAAAGCCCAGGCACGATCGTGTGTCTCAGACACGACCGTGTGCTATTCCTGGAAAAACTCTAGGCACGACCGTGTGTCCTAGACATGGCCTTGTCTAGCCAACAAAGCCTCCTCAACACTAGGCTGTGCCTCATAGGTACGACTATTCCTCCAAATAAGTCAGCCTCAACCTCAGGCCGTGCCTCTCATCTGAACTCTCATCCGAGACTCCTCCCAAGATGAGAGTTGAGATGACATTCTAGTGCATAATGAGTCTATTTCAATGCTCTTAGCATTCATTTGCTTTATTTTCTCGAGCATCTGAACTTGTGAGGTTTGGAAGTTTTTTGCCATTTGCAATATTCTATCTAACTAGGAAGAACACTGAACTTCCATATCTTGTCCATAGTTGCCTTGTCCATGATTGTGGCAAAAAAATTTTAGGGCCTCCAACCGGGACTACAAGTGTACAAATATGATGAAGCTATTATATCAAACTTTCTATTGAAATTATCCAATGATATTTCCAAATTGAGTATCCTGATGAAGTTTTCGATTGTAAAATATGGGAAATAAAAACGTAGGCTTTAAAAATATGAAAATAATCTAATGGAAATTATGGGAATTTTTAGAAACTTTTCGGGGATTAAATTAGATTCATACGAATGTCTATTTATGCTCAGAGTTGATTAAATCAATTAACCTAAGATTTAATTATAAAACCCTAAGCTGAATTTATTAAATCCTAAAGCTGAGTTAATTAAATCTTAAGTTTAATTATATAACCTAAGGTTTTCTTCTCACTCGACATTCCTCTTCCCCGATCCTCACTCAACAAACTCCTCTTCTTCACAACCGACCGCCACCCACTTGCTTCTTCCGGTCTCCCTCACCTGACGCTGTCGCCTCATGGCCGTTGGTGTCGCCCTAAGCGCCGACCCCAACAGTTGTCGGCACTGCTCCGATCGGTAGCCCTTGCCTTCTTCCCCCAATCCACACCACCGCTCTCTCCCGACCCAAATCACCACCACTGATCTCTCTCTGCTCTCCCTTTTCTCCTGATCATCGTCGTCAACTTGCAGCTTGGCATCGCAACTCCCCTATCTAGGGTAGAT
>JBBUKS010000095.1:11113197-11136958 GCA_038050645.1 Hedychium gardnerianum | reverse complement strand
ATCGACATCAAGTTTTTAGCAGTTAAAGAAAGAGTTCAGAGTCATCAGGTTATGATAGAGCATATCAGCACAGATTCAATGTTGGCCGATCCACTCACCAAAGGCTTGGTGCCTAAGGTGTTTCATGCGCATGTTGTGGATATGATAGTCCTTTTTATAAAAGAAAAACTCATCTAGTAGGAATCTGTATTTTTTTTATTGCTCTATATTTGTTAATAAATAGAAACATTTTGTTTTGATTATTATACGTACTTAAAGTTAAAAATATTAATGGAAATCTTGTTTGTTTAACACTCTGAAATAAAATATCATGATTTACTATTGCTGTTTAGTATTTGATGTTTGTAAATGTGATATAAATTTCTTTTAGAATCATAAAGTTTAGATCATGATCTACTAGTGCAGTTTAGCATAAAGTTTTAGCAAATATAATCAGACTCTTTTGAGTCACTTTGGACAAGTTGAAAATTGACATGTACTGATCACATTTCATGTAATTTTCACTCTATACATCCACATCTTGATATATGTCATTAATGACCTTGGTATTGTGATTAATATTGGGGTTTGTTACGATCATATACAGTAGTTATGACCTCTTTAGTCCTATACCAATGAAGTTAATGGACCAGATTGTTACATGGGTATTTTGTACTCGTAAAGTTTGATATCAACTAAAGTTATATTCGCGTGTTGTTTATAATCATATATAGCCCAAGTGGAAGATTGTTGGATTTAATTATCCCTTAAGGTGGACTTACATGTGATTTGAAGACTTGCGATACTGAAATCTGTCAAGTGATCTAACTTAAGTTATTGGATTTCAGGTTATTAGATGTGGACTCCGTATGTGTAGAACTCTTTAGCTTAATCCGTTATCATCTATGGGCTGATAACGGATTGGTTGCCTATATAAGGGGAGTTTCTCAAGGATTTAGGGCATCTTTTGAGACATCTCTTGATTCCCCATTAGATCAAGAGAATTCTGCGCCATCAACCCTAAGTTCTTTGAAAGACCTCTTCTATTTGCTTGCGCTTCTTCTTCTTCCTCAGGGGATTTATTTAGACGACTCTAAAGACAAGGACTATGACTCTACAATCAGATTCTTTATCAATTTTAATTTATGTATTTTTTATGTTATTATGTCATATTAGATTTATGTTCATATTTTATTTTTCTTAATTAAATTTTTATTTCGATTATTTAAAATTCCTGTAATTTAAAATTTGGTAAGAACTAACATAATTTGTTTATATTATATTTCAAGATAAATTTGAGTTCCTAACGTGGTTGTTCTGCTTCATTGCACGGGGTCAATCCTTGAGGAGAGATTCGTTGTTCTTATAGAGCATATGATTTATAAGGGGATGTTCTCGATGAAACATGTTTTCATAGGAGCATATGAGTCATAGCACTCCCCACGGGATGAGCTGTTAGTTAGTGCATGAGATATTATCATAATGAAATTTGGGGTCAAATCCTGGCTAGTAGTCAGGTTCCTGCCCTCCCTTATGCACTAGTCACTGTTTGGACTAGTTATATTAGCCCCGTGATTTATCTCCTCCGTGTTGGTCTTGAAATGGATTGACGGAAACGCTGAGGACGAGCATTTCGTCTTCTACCGCAATATGAGTCATAGCAAGAATATTTTCATATAACGTATGAGTTGTAGCAGGATATTTCTGATTAAGAATATTTTCATAGAATATATGAGTTACAGTAGAAATGTTTTGGATCGAGGATATTTCATAAAACGTGAGTCATAACGGGGAAGTTCCCATAAAACATGAGTCGTACCAAGAATATTACTAAGCGAAGATATTCTTACAAAGTGTATTATTTTTAACGGGGAGGTTCTCAATTGAGAATGTTATATAGAACGTATGAATCATAGCGGAGATGTTTTTGATTGAGAATGTTATGATATTTATGTTTGTGAGTAGTAGAGAAGATGTTTTCATAGAACTTATGAGATTTAACGAGATGTTTTCAATTGACAATGTTCTAATAGAGTAAATAAATTATAATGATCAATGGCGTAGTCAGGGTTGGGTTGCACTGGGTTTCACAACCCAGTAATTTTTTCTTTATTGCTTGGTTCAATTCTTTCCATAACTCTTTTTCTATATAAATTTATGAAGACGAATTATCGTCTCAAACTTAAGTCTTTCTCCTTTTTGTTATTTTTGCTCAAAATAATAATAACCTAGGACAGTTGTAATAGCTAGGGGCAGTTAAAAATCTGGCGTCCGGTTGGAATGTTCCCATCCAATGTATGACGTGGAGGCCACGTACGACCGAGTTAGCTTCTTTGCTGAGTTGGCCGAAGGGTAGGGGTGTGGTACCTTGTATATAGCACCTTTATAATTTAAGTGCACATTGATATTTGAGATTTGAGCTAATTTGTAAATTAATTAAGTATATGATTTATAAATAAAATTAGTTATTAAATGTTTTTTCTAACTAAAACGATCATTAAGGCACTCTCATAACATAAACAAAGAGACTTTGACCAGTTACATATTTCATTATCTAAAAGAGTAAAATATTTGGTTTATGTAAAATATTTTTTTTTAAAAAGTTACAGAGATTTTTTTTTTTTAAGTGTGTGGATAGTCAAGCCAGTAGAACATACTTTGTTAACTAGTTCAGGTGAGCAGTTGATTTAGTTGGCTCAGATTGAGAGCCAAACCAATTGGATTACTAGTCTAGTTAGGTCGGTTAGTCCGATGGGTTAATCGATCTAAAATACTTTGGGTGACTTATGTGCTGGTTGAGTGACCAACTAGCTGGCTCCAATAGTGTGAAATTTAACATGGATAAGTTAATTAATTTAAGAGTCACATGGCCAATCGAATATACCAAGTTAAATGAGCTAAATGGGCAGAGGAAATCTGACAGTGTTTAGAGAGTTGATAGGAATTTCCCAGCTATTAATCTCAGTTAATCCTAGATTAATTAATCCGAGCCTGAGCTGTCGAACCATTAATGCAGATTATGACCATAAATTCCAGCTACATAATTATTAGTCCATTAATCTCAGCTTAATGACAACCATTGAATTAGTTAACTATATGTCTAAATTTGTTTCATGAGTGCAAACATTTCTATCTAGAGGGAAGTACCAGTCAATAAATCAGACAGTATCTCTTTGTATAATTAAGTTGTTCTTATTGTTAACAGATTCATTCCGTGTGTTCTTTTAAAATACCTTCAATGTTTAATAACTTTTTACCCATTAAGTCAATGAACTGTAAACAAAATAAACAAAATAAATCACGATTAATAGATACAATCTTCTTATTCACTCCAACAAATCAAATCAAATGGCCATATAATTCACTTAGCAGAAGAGATGGCCCAATGCAAGTACTGCCAGCGAAGCCACAGCACCAGCAACGGCAGAGGTGGAATTAGCACCGGAGGAGGGACCGGGGGCGGGAGCCTCGGCGGCGGCCTTCTCCGCCAAGGAAGAGGCCACGATGATGACGAATAGCAGAGCAGCCTTGGCCAAAAACCTGAGCTTGATGCCTCCCTCCATTATGAATGTTACGGCTGGTTGGATTGTGGAGGGAGGAGAAGGGCTGGGGTTTTATAGGACAGGAGTTGGGTTGGATTGTGCTGGATTCCCTGCTGTCTTCTAAATTGTTTAGATGTGTTTGGTTGGTTGGAATATTGTAAGACTGTATGCCAGTTTAGCTGGTGGTGGTTGTATGCCAGTTTGTTCAAACTATTGTTTAGGATATCCATTGAATGCTAGAGCACCAAATGTTTGGGTGAACAAGTGACCGAAATAATGATCTCTGATTAATATTTTCATACAAACAAATCAATCAATGGACTAACTTTAATCCATAAATTGGAGATGCTAAGCCGACGACCTTGGTGTTTAACTTGCAGCAAATAAAAGAGGGTGTTATTTGACTACAAAGAGACTTCATGAACCTTTTATTACTCTCGCAAAAGGCCTTTCTCTTCTAAGTAACCAACAACTTGACCAGCCATGGAAAAAGAGGAAGGGCAGATTCCATTTTCTTGTTTGATCTCTATCTGCATAGAGAAAAAGATGAAGTGGAAACTTCTACTCTTCAACAAGCACTCATCTAAGATTGCAAGATACGAGAAGCAGAAGGATAATCAACAGCGCGTTGCGATTTGCAAGGAAATGTTAAATCACGCTACTGCTGCAAGCATATTAGTATCAGCTACAATTGTTTTTTGCTGGTAGAGAGTTCATAATATACATGGTGGTATCGAAACACTTGTCCCCAGCGCTTCCGTCAATCCATCCCAGACCAACACGAATGAGATAAATCACGGGAACTAGTCTATTAGCCCGAATAATGACCAGTGCATGAGAGAGGACAGGAACTTGGCTACTAGTTAGAATTTGACCATCAGATCTCATGATGATAACACTCCATACACTAGCCATCAATCCATCCCGTAGGGACGAGTTCATAATATACATGGTCTTAGTCATCGTCGTCATTAAATATTATTTATCCAATTATTTGAAGGTGATGAATTAACCTTTCAGATAAACTAAAATCTATGCAGGTAATTGATGTATGATTCTTAAGCAATGGTGCGAACTCAATGAAAGGACGGTATATGAATTTACAGATATCCAATGAGTTTATATCTAGTAAACAGAAACAATGAGCTATATTGTTACTAGTACAATCTACATATGATAAACAACAATAGAGGGTTTTAAAGTTTATAACAAAGAAGAATGATCATCTATTAATCCATATGAGAAAGCTTTTTCATTTTACAACTAGACGCTGAACGCCTATCCAAATAGTTGAGACACAAGTCGGATAATTTGTCGCTGTTCTTGTATTTGAGTTACAATCATACAATGTTATATTAATCGCATATGGTTATTTTATGTAGATTACAAAATAAAGGGAAAGAATCTGGAATATCTGCATGGCAAATCATTTGACCTGCCCAATATATTAATTACAGTTTAAAGGTCGGCAAACAACTTTGTTCCAAAGGATATCCAATCAACAACAACAACAACAATCGAGCCTTATCCCACTATGTGGGGTCGGCTATAATAGTTTAATTGATCCATTCATTGAAATTTGTCATAGTTTAACGCTGGCTGACAACCTAACGCAACCCTCCTCCTTTATCTGGGCTTGGGACCGACCATGACTAGTTCGTCATAGGCGGAGTTAACCATTTTTCTAGGTCACAGATAAAAAAGAAATATTTAATAATTATATTGGTATGATAAAAGAAGAGGAAGAGGAGAGGTGGAGAGGGGTTATGGTGGAAAATGGTGATTAGCGATGTCAGCGTGCGAAGGTGAGGGGTTTTGTGAGTGCGTGAGTGGGAGAGAGGGAAAAGATGAGATTGAATATAACTCCTCAAAAAAATTCTTAACCCGTTTGAGCTATGATATTCCCACTTAAAATTTAGTTCGGCCGTAAATTGGCCAAAACAAATCCAAATTGACTCCAATTCGAACCCGTGTGACTCTAATCACCACTCCTACCCGATAAATTCGATCCGAACCTAATTCGACTTCAACTTGATGCTTGAATTAAATTCATTTGTCCAGTTCAACTTTTTTTATTTTAAAAAAAAAAAAATTTAAAGATGTGGAAGGATTTTAGACAAAACTTCAGTATTTAACACTGCTTGTCCTTGTTAAACACTTTTATATCACTTTTGCTACTTCTGGTGTCATTGTCTTGATTTCATCAACCTTTTTGATGTCTTCCTAGATGTTTATATTGGATAGTGAAACAGGGTTAAAAAAAGATGTATTATCACATTAGAATGCTGAAACATCTATTGTCCATTTTGAATGATGCTCAAGAAATTTGCACTTGAAGTTAATGCACAAGTAAATTTAAGTCCATTAATTTTTTTTGGATAAGTAAAAAATTGTATAGCACAAACCAAGAGTACAAGAGCTAGTCCTTAGGAGTTACTCATGTTTGACAAAGTATCATATCAGAATAAACTCCCAAGGATCGATATACATGAAGTTGCACACTCCTGAAAATCCTCTCAATGTCTAACTGTCTCTCACCCAAGAAACTAGAGTTTCTAGCTCGCCGTACATAATAAATAACAGATGACAAGGCTATGATGAGCCTTTGTCAATACCCTGCTCTCACGATAGTGTCTACCGATGACTCTCATCGCTCTCCAGTAGGTGGACATCTTCGGTGTCATATGTAGTCAATCTCTAATCCTCCTTCATAATCCAACAATAGGGGGCACCCAAAGAATAGATGTTCTTGTGTCTCCAGCACCTGTCCACAGAAAGTACACTCTTGATCCTCTAGGTAATCCTGTGTCCTTGGTGGGAAGACGCCTCTGTGCCAACATAACCTCCATTATTGATTTGAGTTCATGTGGTTTAGTCTTTCATGCACCATTTCGAATTTTTGTTACTTTAGGATTGATTGATATCGTGAATAGAAAATAGGAAATCAAGATATAACCTATTTTTTGTAAGAAATTAATATCAATATTGTGTTGATTCAAAGTTTAACCAATTTACTCTTTCATCAGTTGTAGCTTGATCATCTTTGGCTCTGTTGACTTTCTGATTAATCCATAATTGTCACTGACTTATTTCCATTCTGATTTGAACCATCAATATTTTACAGGTGGAACTTCGAGATGTTGATACTGGGCACAAAGTAACAGAAAGATTTCGTACTGACGAGGCAATTGAGAGTATGCATTCAACGTTTCCTAAACAGTCAGCATATCAGTGTGGATGATTATTGATCTTTTGATTTAGTACTCTTATGCATCTTCTATGTGGTGCAACACATGCATCTTGCAACACAAGAAGAGAGATTGATTGCTCATATGTTTGTGGAATAGGAATTTAAAAAGAGAGCTTGATGGTTTTGTAGAGTGAGAATTTGAAATTTGGGGAAAAAAGTGTAGAAAGGTTATAGAAACTTAGGCATCACATCTAAGGAATCCTAGGCATCACATCATAGGGGGATTGCATCACACGGTCTGGACAAATTATTAAAACTCACTATGTATATTGTATTCCAGCAATATAGCAACACATATTTATGCTACTAGATGGACACTTTAATATAGAAAACATAAAGGACTCATAAAGACTTTTAAAGACTCATAATTGACGCTTCAATTTCCCAATCATTGGAAATTGAAAAACATTGGAATGGCGGTCTTTATCACTCTTCGACTTTCAAACTTTAACGATTTTACATTATTTTCCAAATAAGCTTGTCATTTTTCAAAGTATGCCAAATTAAAATTTGGGCTTTGGAACCTTTATTTCTGCACTATAAAAAAAGGTTGTCCTCATCACTATGTTTCCTTCAATAAGCCTTCTCCACAAGGATTGATCTACACATGCTACTATTCATAGTTTCTCTCAAAAAGAGGAAAAGCTGTTATGGTATTGGCTGCAGTAAAATTTAGGATTTGGACGACTTAATGGTCTCCTTGATACCTGAATATAAAATATCAAGGAAAATATTTATTGTCTTTTGCGAATGTCCAATATGAAGTTATGGATTGAAGTTGAATGTGGAGCACCTTATGCCTTGCATAGCATTTTCGGAACTTGGGCATATATTCCTTATAGGCGTGCAAAACTCTTTTAATTTCATTTTCTTAGCATGCCTAATAATTATTGTCGGATCAAGAAAGGTCATCATTGGTTGATTTTTATGGGGATTTTAACCAAATAAACTGGAAAGTGCACCTGCTCTGTGTATAGGCCATTTAATACACTTAATGTCCATTTATAGGATATCTACTGGTGGCAGGTAGTTCTAGATCAGTATGGATCAGCTCTGTTGAAGATGGTATTATTTTCTTAAGTCGAGAAGGCAATTTTAATTTATTGGTGAACTTGTTGTAGACTGTCGCTACATAATAATTACTTATTATCTTATTTCAAACTTAGTTATTATCATAAATGATTGATGTAGCATATATTTATCTACTTTAATTAAATAAGAATAATTAGATTGTAATAAAATTTTGGAATTTAAAATATTATAGATATCTAATATTGTCTGAAGCAGTGGAAATATGTTACAATTGAATTTTGTAGTCATATCAGTACTGACAATATCTGCATATTATGAGCTTAGCAAAGTCATTTTTTGCTTTTATTGTTTATAGAAAGGGAATATTCATCTTACTGATAATTTGACAATGTTGCACAAAATTTTACATCCAATATTAGTTTCTACACTTTTCATGTTGCACAGGTGTCTTTGTTGAGGAAAAGTCATTCACATACTTGTATCAAGAAGGCAATTTAGTAACACTTATGGAGTGAGTCATTGTTGTAGTACATTTGTTTCAAGAATTATTATTTATTAAAAATAATGAACCTGTATTTAATCTGTGGACTTTTTGTATTAGACCGAGCACATTTGAGCAAGTGGAAGTGCAGAAAGAATTGTTTGGCAAAGCTGCTAACTATCTTAAAGGTAATACAAAAAATCATCAAAACAGACCAAAGTAACATTGTCATATCCTGCAAGTGCATTCTCTTTCTTATATTATTCCTCCTATCTTCTTTTTCTTTATATAAATGGAGTGTCTTCATCGTCTACACCTAATTTCATCTGAGCCTTCAGGAGTAAAAATTTCTTGTATGTTTCCTATTCTAGTTTAGTGTGAACTATATTCACCCATGCAAAATTGGTAATCAGTTTTGCCTCTGTCAATGTACAAATTGAGAATCAGAATATTGACCAAATGAGTGAAAAACTGTAAAAGGAATCTTGGACCATAATCTTAAGCCGAATGTCCTAAGAAATTATTCTAATCACTTTTCCATTGATCTGTATATTCAAGGTCTAATGTCTCAATGCTTGCCAAAATTGCTGGTGTTCCTTGAGAAGTAATGTATCTGCTCTTGGGCGCGAAATAAATAATCTGTCTCGTGTGTGCAAGAAGAATTAACATCGGAACCTTTTGGAAGCTAAATTACTCCACCTAATTGTAGCTGTCTAGTAATTGATAAATTTTCTATTAATGTATTATTAAACATATTTCAAGAAAGAATTTTTTATTTTTGTGACTAAGCTCTATAGAAATTTCAATTGACAATAAAAAATGTTGGAAATTAAAGAGGTCAAGAATTACTTTCTTGAGCTCAATGAGGTGCATTTGCTCTAGCAATTAATACATAGTTGAAGAGAAACTTTCCTAAGCTAATTTAATCTTAGAGCTTTAGAACTTATAGATTGGCTAACAATAAAAAACATGGCAAAGACGTATTCTATAAATAAAGAAACTGAGATGGTTAATATTTTAAAGATGGATTGCAAACGATTATTTTAACTGCTAGTAGGTTTAAAGTACCATTATCCAAATGGCAATACTATAAAAAGTCTCGCTCTATTGTGTTTGGTGAATAAGGAGAGACTACTTGATGTGGAGATGGAGTCATTTTATTTTATGACTAGGAGAATTTGTATTGTGAACAAATTTTGAATGACAATAATTATAAGTTTATAACTTTTTGCACATTTGCTTCAAGACTCCTATGTTTGGTCTCAGATTCTTTAATTGTGAAATTTGACAAACTTAGGTTCTTTTAACTTTTGATAGAGAAAAATTCATACAAAATTTCAGTTTATTTTGGCGTATAGCAATTGCATATCTAAGAGAATCAAACTAATAAAGTTTTATATTATTAAATAATTCAATAATTTGTTGTTATTTGTGTAATATTTCCATAGATTCGGCCTATCTTCTTTTCTTCTTTTAGATATTGGTAGGAAAAAAATTACTATTGAATTTATATACGTTTTATTTATATCAAATGAATCTGAACTGATTGGTTTGATTTCAAACTCCAATTCGGTTTGGTTCCAAAGCCTTCTAATAAAATAATTGGTTTTTGACTTTATTCAATTCAATTTGTTGATTGAACTGATTTAATCCTGGGTAAATGCTACCCGTGAAACTTAAGCCTGTAAACAAAATTGGAAGATGATAATTTGTTATATTTTTAAAAGATTGTTCATTCCCATTGTGCATCCATCAAACTTCAATTGTATAACAGGTTTTTTTTAGCACAGATATCAATTATGCACAACAAATGAGTTTGATTGTGTGATGAGCTGTTCATTTTTAATATAGACAGTTTTGCTTCTGCTGGGAGGCTGTATATGCTTCTTAAAAACGCACTGAAAAAAATGTTAAAGAATAATGTTTGCAAGACATTTAAGTTTGGTTGCTAATTTATAACTTTTTATGACCAATATAACAGCATTCTCTTATCTTTCTGCTTAGAAAAAAATCTAGTTTTTGTGAGGAATTGATTTTTTTGGTTAATGATTATTTTTGTGGAACCAACCTCTATATTTGAAGAATATAGTTGCATGCATTTAACAATCACTTGTTATTATTTCCTTATTAGTTTATCGCTTGTAAGTACTTCGTTTTGTTATTCATGACATTTTTTTTTTCAATTTCTTCAGATGGCAAGTAAATTTGGTTCTCTTTAACTGCATGTACAGTTTCTTGGATCTATTTCTTTTTCTCATGTGCTTATAAGCATATTTATGCATAGTTTTTGATGTTGGTTATTTCTCTTCTCCAAACGAGCAGAAGACATGGCAGTGACACTGCAGTATTATGATAATAAATTAATGTCCGCATCAATTCCTCATCGTGTAAAATGCAAAGTTGTCGAAGCACAGCCTAATGCTAAAGGGATAACAGCTGCTCCTCAGTAAGTTGTTCATATGTGTCATAAGCTTTAATTCCATCATCCTCAACTTGAATTTCTCTATTCAAAGTTCTTGTGCTTGTTTTTAACTTTCAACATGTGTTTGTTATATTTATATTCAAGCCACAAGTATGACTTTCTTTATTTGATTGAAAATTCATTATTTTTATTATTTTTAATTTTATTTTTTTTGTTATATTATCATTTTTAGGGTAATAGAAAAGAATTGTGAACTTGGTTGATGAGGGAGGTGAAATTAATATAAAAGAGGATAAAAAAGGGTTGGACGAACAACCACAAAAAAAAATTAGAAAAAAAAAGGCAGGAGCAAAGAAAGGGGGAATGAGAAAGCTAACTATATTCTTAAGAGTGAAGAAAGCCACTGCCAATAAACTAAAAATCATTAATCTTCAAAGGTGAGAATTTTCTGGAGTTGATTGAAGTAACATACTACACTTCAAATAATGGTTGCTAATATGTGTGTTTTAGAGTCTGTAATTTTTCTTGTACATATCGCTAAAGTACTAGGATAACAGCTTTGGCAAAACATTCCTAATTGGGAGAGTATATAAATGTTAGTTGAGGGATTAAAATTACTTTAAGTTGGTATTTTGATCTGGCTATAATTAAATGAAACTAATTGCCTCCAGCCCTCGAAGCACACTGCTACATTTTAGCAAAGAATTCTATGATGCAGTATAAGGTAAGTTGGATGGAGAAACAGAATATAAATGTTGGCCATGGGCTTAAAAATTTCTTTTAAGTTGGGGTGTTGATCTAGCTAGAGTTCCATGAAACTAATTGCCTTGAGGTTCTCTGCTTCATATTAGTAAAGTAGTCTGAGATTACTATAACGTAGGTTGGATAGCGAAATAGAACCTTTAGTTTGGTTTTTTTATTTTATATGCTAATCCAGAATGACAGAAATGGTTTTAATATTTAATATATATATATATATATATATAGGTTAATGATGTGCTGTGCACCCCCCGTGCGTGCCTGCATGTGCGATTGAGTGCATGCAGGGCGCCTGGAGTGTAACACTATTCTATATATGTTTCATTCTTACTTATCTTAACCTTCTCTAGATTCATGAGCCACCTTTGATTTTACACCCTTTATTGCAAGTTGTTCTTGACCTTGTATGGCTTGCCATCATTTTGAGGTTTTAACATGATAACTCTTATACCCTTTATTGCAAGTTGTTCTTGACCTTTTATGGCTTGCCATCATTTTGAGGTTTTAACATGACAACTATTATTCGTTGAAATGCTCCATATGCTCTCTGTGACATACAGTTCAATCAACTTCATCTTCCCTCGTGCTATTTGACAACAGTTCTTTATCTATTTGTTTTCTTTCAAATACATTAGAACATGCCTTTGTATTTGATTCATGATGTATATTGGTTCTTGGTCTCCTAACTTTTGCTTTGATTGTTAAACAATGAACTATGCTTGCTTCTATAAAACAACCTGACCTGAATCATATTTCTTAACTTTTTCTTGCTTTGGCTGCACAAAACTATTTGATTAACTAGTGCTGCATGAATATGTGATGGAGAATTTGAAGCAATTTCAAGTTCATTTTGAAATTTGAGCTCAAAGTTCAAGACTTGGATCATAAATCTTTTGGTCCATAACTTTGTGCACACCTCTTCTAGTTTTTGTTTTGTAGTTTACTATGTGGTAGGTTCCCAAATTCAATCTTAATGAAATCATAGCACTCTTAGTCCAAAATTTTGTCCTAACAACTTTAGGAACATACTTCTGTGCATCACATTCTAACAAAATTCACACATACACTGAACAATGTTATATATAAGTATTATATTTGCACTCTGTAATAAATTTTCACTAACCACTACTTGTTATGCTCTTCTCTGTTTACTGTATGCTTCTCTTCTCTCAAGCCTATTTTTCCAAACGATTATTTTTAGGCAAAAGTTTTGTTTCGCCTCCTCATGGTCTCAATATTATCACTTTGTCCACAAGAGGTTACTGTTGTTTTGCAGAATTCCTCTTAGGGTGTGTTTCATACTAGGAAGGTAAACCAAATTAAATGATAGATTTTTCCCATTGCACTTTTCCCTCCATTTCCTTTGGCTGAAAAACTAGAGGAAAGAGGAAAATGCTGGAACAATGTTTGCTCTCAGTTTTTCTCTATATTGCTTCCATACGACTTGGGCAGAATTTGACGTGCAATGAAGCTCAAATCTGAGCCTGAAAGATTCAAAAAGAAAAATCCTTTTCAATTCTATATTTGATTTATGTTTTTTTTTATCTTTGACAAATAAATAATTTGATGGATCCATTAATAGAACATTCATGTTTGATGCTAGCTGGCAACCTAACGCAACACTCAACTTATAAGTACGTGCATGTACTTAGATGACTGATAAATGCTCTAGTTAAGCGATGTGAAATTATGACAAATACACATTAAATAAGGAATAGGAAGGACAAAGAAGACTTCGTTAGCAACAATAAAACAGGATAAACTTTATTTAAATATAGATAATGATATTGTAGGGGATCGAGTCTAATGAAGTAGGAGGAACTATATAGCCGATCCCCATTTAGTGGGACAAGGCTTATTTGTTATTGTTGTTGTATCTTTGACAAATAAAGTTTTGTTGCTTCTTGCTTTCCTTCCATCAACGAAAATGATTGGATGGAAAATATTTCACATTGCTTTTTTTCTGTAAGGTTTTTTTTCTGCCCTCTTTCTTTCTCTAGGTGCTTCCTCCTTTACAGGAAACAAAGTTTAAGAGTTCAATGTTGTCATACTGTACCCAACACTTCACAAATCCTAGTCCCTTTAGCCCTATACTTTACAAAGCCTGGTTAGAGTGTGGATTAAACTAAGATTTGTAAATTCTAGGGTCATTTTGACAATATTGAAACTGCAGGAGCCATTTTAACATAAATAATAAAACTTGAGGCATTATGACTATTGAAATTCTGGGGTAATCAGTGTCTCCTTACTTTTAACATATTTACTTTCTGGATGTCTGACAAATTCCTAAATTGCTTTTAAATGCAGGTACAAAAGGGTTGTACTAGATAATGGCCTTACAGTTCTTGTAAGTTTGTTATTTTACTTGAAGAGTTTGTGTACCTCTATCATGTTCTTGATTCTCTTATAGCTCTTATGCATCTTTGATATGCATTATTATTATATTTAAGATCGATCAGAATCATCGGATTATAGAAGCTGTTTTCTTTTTTCTTTGTAAACTTTAGAGCTGATGATAATATATTTACCAGACTTAGTTTGTTTTATAGGTAAAAGTGAAAAGGAGCATTGTTTTTTCGTTGGATGTGTACAATTTAACTTTGCAAATTGCTATGAATGTAGTTGACATGATTAACTGACAACTAGATATTCTTTAACAACCAAATGATTATGATGCAAGTACAAGAATGGTCTATGGAGTAAAGCACTTGTGAATTTGTGGATCACTGGATATTAGTTGCTGAATTCTAGATTAAAATATTGAACAAAGGACAGCATATTTTGAAACAAATTAACATTAAAACCAAAGTTAAGTCATTGTCATAGCATCTGAACCATCAATCCTTGTGATTGAGCTACTGTTAATTTGTACTTTCCTATTTAAAATTTCAAAGGACCAAGGAAGCAGCAGTGTACCGCCACCAAAACTCCAAAATGATCACCTCAATTCTTACTAGTAATGCACCAGGAAGTTTTGCACTTTTTACTATCAAAGGCACTAGGCTAAGCACCTAGGTTCTAAAACTCAACAATCAACTTGTGCTTTCCATCATTTGATATGATATATTTTTATTGCATCGCCCATAATTGTAAATATCTTAATTATATTCACCAATGTTACTCTTATTTGTGCTCAAGTATCTGATATGAATATGGATATAGGTGTCAAGTATGTGATTTCTGAAATCTGGGAACATGAAATTTTTGATGCGGATATAGGGACTAAATAAACCTTATCTAACAGGTGTATTATTACCTACCGAATAATAATACATCATCTCTATTCCCCTTACCAAAAAAACAAACATTTAAGGTAAGAGAGAAAGTTGCCTCTTCCTCTTCCTTCTTTCCTTTTCCCTCTTATTATCCAACCCATAACTTTTTCCCTCTTCGTATTCTCTACCCCATCTTTTCGTACTTACTGTAGTTTGAACTCACGAACTTAGAAGAGATTTAAATTGGCGCTAGCCTCTCCTTCCAGTTCTCTCCAATGATAGACTATCAGGAGATTTGGAAAATGTGTTGCATTCAAGGTTCAAAATCTTGAGCCGGAGTTTCCATCTTTAGTTGGAATGATACTAATTGGGTATCGTGCCGATGTTTCGATGCATAATATCGGTGATAGATTATAGGTTGAAGGAGAAAGGAGATGAAGCATAGGAATGAGATCATTGTCTATGCCAAGTGGTATTGAGTTTTGGTAATTTATCGGAACGATACATTTCGACCGTTTTGCCGACACATTAAGAGATTTAAAACCATGGGTGCGTTGTTATTCACAATGCTAGGGGGTAATTCCCCTCCTCTGCCTCTGCCTCTACATCTTTTCTTCCTATTTTACTTCTTTTCTCAGCTGTCTAAGGAAATAGAGGAGTTCGGCTTGCTGGACTTGTATTTCATACTTGTACGCTTGTCTTGTCACGTCAACATGTGTACAGAGTGGGAATGCTGAGTCCGATTAACAGAAGTATACACCTTCAATTTAGGACATCACTTCATTTTATTATTGCATATTCATTGCAAATGTTGAAGTAAAACTTAAACATTGATGTATCTTAGCTCACCACTTGACTGCCAAATCACCTATTAAAATCCGTCAGCCCAAAATATTATTGATGAAAAACAACTTAATTGTAGACTATTTAATTATTTATGACCCATAAAGTTTAACATTTATTCCCGGAACCATTTTTAGTTCTCAGTTAGAATTTAGAGATATCATGCGAGTTTGTTATTCTTTAATGTTTTCCTTCTTAAGATTTGGTAAATAACATTTGGGATTTTAAATGAGGACCATATCAGGTTCAATCTTGGCACAATTAATTGCTATCTATAAGACGTCTGTTACACTGAAACATTTTCAATTGCTTTATTGCATCACTTCTCTATTCTCTCTTATGATTGATGGCCATTTTCTACGGTTGACGTTTAGTTGCTTTATAATTCTCTTATATTTTTCACTCAGCAACAAATCTATTTACCTTTTAGCGTAGTAACATTGGTCTTCTATTGAAATTCCTAGGCACCTCCCTTCATTGACATTGGCCATGAGATCATGGTTAATACCACTGATGACTCATACATTACCAGGTTAGTTAAATTCTTTCTTATATATAATTCAGAATTGCAAGCCATGCCCATATACTTTTTCCTTGTTAATGAGACATTTTTACTGGCCATGCAATTGAAAGCATTTGAGAATGTAAACCAAAAATATTCAATCAACCATGGTGATATTGCAAATACAATTCAGAATACTAATCTTCAGAAGAAATATTGGTAATAATCACTTATGATGGTTGTAATAATACCTCTCTAAAGTCACTGTTAGGATGTCTAATTTTACATCTTTTCTACTTGAAAGCATTCTAGTTGTATTGTAATTCTTTTGATCGTGATCTTCTTCTTCTTCTTATTATTATTTCCAGGGCATAAGAGTCGCATCTCTAGGTGGAACTCTACACCTGAGCCTTTTTGTTTAGTATTGTAACACTGGCTACTGCAAATATCTTAATTATTTATGGAGGAGGTTGAAGTCTTATGAACTATACCCAAAGGGGTGCCTTTTAGTCCACCTTCAAAGGGAAAATTTACTTTAAATGCTTACAATCAGTTTTATTTGAAAGTAATAAGATTTTTTTTTTTTTATTTTTTTTTTATTTTATGAATGGTAAAATATATGGATGATGGGTATAATATACAATGTTGGTCAAGGATAGCTATTCATGTCTACGAAGATCTGAGTAGATGTTCAAGAACCGATACATGTGTATTTGTATCGCCTTGAATACCGACTCTACATCAAACCTTACATATTCAAATACGCTCCGGTTCCTTGCTATTCATACACAGTGAATCATAGATGATATGATAAGGTGTCGGATCTTTGTTAGATTGTTGGTCCTCCTATACTATTGTTGAAAGGTCCTGAACATTTTTCGATAGACGGACATCTCATAGTGCATGTGCAGCTATTGTCGGGTCCTCCAAAGCTCACTAATAGGATGATAACTAAAGAACAGATGCTTCTTCTGGTCCTTCAAGTATTTCAGTCTGTCTTGTGTGGGTAGTCTCTTGTGCATCAATATCCATACTATGAAAGCATGACTCATTTGTAGGTAGCTCTTTTACACTGTGCTTGCTCATGCTTTCCTTGGACTAACACCCCTGAAGAAGTCATTTATCTTCCTTATGCCCTGCCTGTTTGTCCAAATCATGATGCCAACTACTGCCTTGCTACCAGCTGAGACTAGGATGATGTCCTTGATTTACATGATTTGCTTTATCAGTCTGTATACTCGTCATGCCCATAAATCCACCGGCCTGAGGTATGCATAATGAATCCATTTAATTCATAAAATATCCTACTCCATAGTACCTTGGCTAATAATTAAGGGTGTAATCGAATTGAGTCAAATCGAATCGAAAAAGGTTTGAGTTTGAACTCGGCTCATTTTTTTTAAGCTCGAGTTCGATTCGAGTCTTAATTTTGAAGTTCGAGCTCGATTTGTAATGAAATTAAATAGCTCGCAAACGATTCGAGCTCGATTTGTAATGAAATTAAATAGCTCGCAAACGATTTGAGCTCGACTCAAAAAATATCTCGTTTAAAAATTAAACGATTTTAATTCGAACTCGTTTAAAATAATTAATTATAATAATTAATAAGATATTATTATATTTATAATTCATGTGATATATATATATATAATAAGATAAACAAATTTTTTAACGAATATATTTGTGAATCTCTTAACAAATATATTCATGAGTTTCTAAATAAATATGTTCACGAGCTCAAGAATCAAATATTGTTAAGCTCGAGCTTGATTCGATAATATTTTCGAGTTTGAAATTATATTCGAATTCGGCTCGTTAATTTAATTAAACGAATTCGAATGAATTTTTTATCAAGTTGAGATCTGAATAACTCATGAATGACTTAACTCATTTATACCCTTTCTAATAATGTGAGGTTTCATGCCAACCCTACTCTTTCTTGCTCTTTATACTTTTATATATATATATATATATATATATATATGAAATTTATAATTCTGATGTGTTCATGATTTGTCTCATATCATTATCATTAAGAGTGAATAAATAAAAAAAATTAAAATAAACGATTGGATGAGAGAATATTTTCATCAATTTCACCTTAAATTGATCTATATTTAATTTTATACCCTGGGGCTATGCTTGCGTATCTTTGTGGCAAAACGCTCGCCTCCAGTGCTTCCGTCAATTCGTCCTAGAATTAATACGAAAAAGGTAAATCACGGAGATTAATCTAGCTAGTCCGAATAGTGATCAATACAGGAGAGAAAACAGAAATCTAATTACTAGTTAAGATTTGAACCTCAAATTTTATTATAACAATACTTTTTATATATTAGTAATTAGTTAATCTCATAAAAATGATGCTTGCGTATCTTTATCCGTGCAACTAGTAGATGCTTAGCCAGCGTATTCACGTAGATGCCCCGAGACAAGGGGATAAGGGATCCCTTACTTGAATCCTCCACCACCTCTAGAATATTAATTCGTAAATATCTTCATAAAAAAAAAGGAGTGGTGATGCAACTGCCTTATCCATGTAATGAATGTCCTAGGGAATCGCAAGTCACTCATGACATCACAGAGAAAGTAAGTCCCAATGAACATAATTAAAAGCTTTCTAGAGATCATCACTTTACGATATCAATTTTCTTATAATTCCTAGTTAAAAAATAATAATGAATCAATTAAGTGAATTTCAGATGATGAATTTAATTTTATAAAAGTTTTTTTTTTATTAATTATCAAAATAAATTTTTAAAAAAATTATGATGAATAATTTTGAAATTCAGTATTTTTAATTATCAAAATAAATATTCTATCACTACACCGTAACCCCTCGGGGTAATTCATGATCAATTTCAATTTTTATATCAAGTGGATGTTACGTGTGATTTATCTGCCCTTCGGAGTACTTGATCTTTGTAACAAGTGTTGTTGCTCCAATTTATATCATTGTTTTTTTAATCCTAACATGATAAGTTACACACTGTTTTTTTTTTCCTTCAAAAATAATAATAATAATAAACCAAAAACAACTATTAGAAGGAAACAAATTTTATTCTTGTTAATCACTGGGTTTGCAATATATATATTTTCTTCGTTTTTACTCATTTACAAATCAAACCCGAAACATTAATCTGGACATGTTCTTTCCTTCTAACTTGGACTCTGACATGGAGAAGAATGAAGAAGGCCAAACTCATCGCCATTGTTGATCTGGAGCTCCTCTTGTTGTTCCTGCTGCTGCTGCTCGTTGCCGTGCTATTACCTTCAAACGATAAGCTTTTCTCAGTAATAAACAACGATATTTTTAAATAATAAAATTTATTCTGTCAAAAATTGAAAATTCGATCCTTGTTTTTAAATGATAATCTATGTCGACGGTAGACCTTAATGACTTAATCAATTTGTTTTGTTTTTAATAAAAAATGTTTTCTCGTGCTTTGTCCCTAAAATTAATGGCTATATATTTTTTTAACAATAAGTATATTTTAATTAATTAATTACCTGAGGCACCGACAGCTGCATGATCCTTTCCATATTGCTCGAAAATTTGAGCATCCGTCGAATTAGGCGCAAGGTTTAGTAATCCTGCAGTTAATTAAACAAAACAAAGTTTAATTGTACTTTCATAAATTACTTTTTGGTATTTATATATATATATATATATATTTTTTTTTTTAAAAAAAAAGAAAAACTCACTGGGGCAGTCGGAGACGTTGGATGGCACGCTGCACCTGGACGGCATACCGAGGGCAAGGGAGACGTTGATCGTGAAGCCGAGCTGCGGCTCGTTGCGGTCCCTGACGAGCATGCAGAGGCACTTCATGCTCTTCGCCACCACCTGCTTCAGCCCGGAGCAGCAGTCCGGCGTCGGCGACGCCGCCTTACCCTCCACGTACTGTAAGCACGTCGACAGCCCCACCAGCTGGTTCGCGCACTCCGCCTGGTCGCTCGCGAAGTCCGACCGCGCCGCCGGCGGCCCCGCCACTCCCACGAGCAGCACGACAACCAGCACCCAGCTGTTGTAATTCGAGCTCAGGGTTAACGGAGCCATGTTTGATCAAAGATGTATGTGGAGAGGAGAGGCGCCCGGAGATGACCGGTGATGATGTTGAGTGGAAGGCATATGTGTGTATATATATATATATATATATTATATAAGAATTTATTTTCTTGAAAGCTCTTGGGCAATTAATATTTGAACAAAGTGGTTGCATTTAAGAGGGTTAAAGGAAGGAGCGTTGTCCGGATAACGATTTTATATCTGATTAGATCAAATTAATTATTTTTAAAATTAATTGATTCGATAATTGAATATTTGAATTATAAAAAAATATTATTTGTGATAGACGGAAGTGAAAAAATAATTATAGGGTAAAATTACCAAATGCCTTGTACTTATTTATTGATCGGCACTAAATGGCTGAGTTGGTCTTGAAATCGATCTCAGCCAAGTTAATTGATCGTGAAATCGAAGTCAAACGACCACTCAATCATGATATTAATTTCGTGGCTCGGCGACCGCCACATCGACGTCCTTGCCCGACGACCATGAAATCATGGTTGAGCTGGCCGCAAAATCAGGATCGAGCTGCCAGTTAAATTGCGACTAATTAAGATGCCGCCCAATTAAGGTGGAGGGGTACGTATTTCGAAAATTGACATATAATTTAGTAATTTGAGAAGTAGAATACCTGGTGACGTGGCAGAGACAGGAGGGGGCATATGAGAGGCTCAAGATTTGATCAACATAGAGTCAGACCGACTCGACTCTAGACTGAGCTCGAGTAGTCGAGTCGGTCAATTCATGACCGAGTTCGATTCAGGTCAGTTCAAATCACGTCCGAATTAAGTTCAATCAGCCAAACCTAAGACTAGGCTCAGATCAAGTGGCTCCTAAGCTCGGATGCAACATGGCAGTTGTAATGGAGCCAATTATAGAAGGGTGTGCTCTTTGGTGAAGATAAAAGAGGTACGATGTCCTTTGAGAATCTCGATCACCCTTCGTACGACGACGACATTAAGAAAGGCAGGAGAAGATAGTGTTTCACTTTGTTATTTTCTCATTCAAATTCTCACTAGGTGTCTTAAAATCCTTGTGTTGCTCGACTTGATAACTATCGATTCGACAATTATAGATCCGACAAAAAATGACCTGTCAAAAGCCGATTCAAAAGGAGCCGACCTAATGCACATTTGACCTATCAAAAGAACTCAACTATGAATACGTCGAGGAGTCCGTCCACTTCGACTGAATCGAATTGGATAGGTATATTTGTTAAACTTAGGTTTGTGATTTATATAAATTATTGTTTTTCCTAAAATATATAAAAGCACCCATTTGGAATTAGAAACATGATGGGCCAAATTTGAGTGGCATGATCGTGACTAAAAAAATAAATAAAAAATAATGAATCATGTAATATTAAATTAGGATGATCAATTTTAATTTTATAACAAAAAATGCTTATCGTTAATAATTCAGAAATTTAACATCTCGTAATTGGCGTGATCGTCACTAATACTTTACACTAATTATATTATACAGGTGAATTATATATATATATATATATATATATATAATAGAAGATCCGATTTTTTATTGGATATATAAGGTTCTAAAATATCTAAATCATATAACTTAATTTTAAAATCAGATATCTAATTTCATTTTTCCCATGTTAGTATTTCAGTCGACTTATTATATATATATGGTAGTAATCGATTGTTAATAGTAAAAATCAACAGTGACTGATAGATTATTTTTTTTAAAAAAATTGATTTATATTTAAAAAATTATTGATCATAATATAATATAGTAGATCAAATTAATATTTAAAGATATTTATATAATCAGGAGAACTAGACGAATATATAAAAATTAATTTTATATTATTCCGAACTCTCTAGGTTTACTAATTGATTTTGACCAAAATTGACCGAAATCGATTGATGGACTTAGAGAGTTCGGAATAATATAAAACTAATTTTTATGTATTCGTCTAATTCTTTTGATTATATAAATGTCCTCAAATATTAATTTAACTCACTATATTAAAAATAGTAATTTTTAATATGAATTAATCTTTTTTTTTAAAAAAATAATCTATCGATTGATACTGAAATAATTAATTTTACTATTTTCAATCAACTGTTATCATATATCAATCGATTGAAAATAATAATAGAGATAAAAATAAAATTTAATATATAATTTAATAATTTTAAAATTAAATTACTTGATTTGAATATTTTAAAAACTTCTCTATCTGATTTGATAAAAAGCCGTAAAAGATATAAATATTACAGTTACAACGTGTCCAACTTGTATTGGTTGCAGTAATTAAGATCGTATTCATAGATGATATAACATGTACGTAGCAGTAATTCACGTTATAACATATATTATTACGGTTGTCATAACAATATTAATAATTTTAATTAAGGTGAAGAAATTTAAATTGTTTAAGAAATTATGAAATCGATAACAAATATTTTGATATAATAATAATGTCTAACAAATTTAAACAAATTGAAAAAAATACTAGTAATTATAGTTACAGCGACTAAACACCACGAAATAAAATAATTTTAAGATGAAAAATAAAATTAGGTGCTCTTTTAATATTTTTAAATGAATTATTCTTTTAATAATAAAAAAATAAAGTAGGTTTTTTTTAACATCCAAATCTGAACAGAAGCCATACACTTCGATGGACATGTAACTTGTATGGGACTCGCCATCGGTTGGCCATGAAAGACGTAGCATAAACCCTAGCGAGATAGCTTACGCTTAAGGTAATACTTGACTAACAATTCAACCATGCCAAAGGTATGACCTAATTATTGTCGCCCTGGTGCCCTATCTCACTATGCGCAATCAGTGGACTCAAGATGCTTCGCTCGTGTGATCATCTACGTGGCTCGGGTAGTAGCCTGCAGTCCAGTGTGGTAGTCCACATACAGATTCCTTCATATTGACTATATAAAGTCCGACCTCGATAAGTGAAGGTATTAATTTTCTTCTCACGCACGGAGGCCACTCTTCTCCCTTGAGCAATTCGTTTCTTTTTCTTCTTTCTCGTGTATCTGCAAGCCCTCAACTTTCAGCCCAACATTGATTTGACCCACTACAAAAAAAATAATGATTTAGGGACGAAATTTTATATAAAAAAAATTTAGTCCCAAATTTGTAATAATTTTGCGACGAAAATATTAATTGTTGCTAATTAACAACAAAAGACTTTCGTCGCTAATTAGCAATAAATTAATTTTTATCTACAAATTCGTTATAGTTTGGCGACGAAATACAATATTCGTCGCAAAAACTGGGACGAATTAAATATTATTCGTAGGTTTTGTGATGAATACAATATTCATCGCAGATTTTATGATGAATATTTAATTTGTCACAGAATTTGAGTTGAATTAATTATTCGTTGTAAAATTTCTGACAAATTCATTTTTCATCACAATATTTTCTAAAATTATTATAATTATTATTTATAAATCAGGGACAAGTTAGGATTCATCCCTAATTCAGGGACGGATCTTGAAATTCATCCCAGAATAGGGACAAATTCTGACGAATTTCAAGATTCATCACATATTCTAAAAATTCATATATTACAAAAATAATAATAATAAAAATTTATTTTAAATTTATAAAAATTATTTAAAATTAAGTTTATATCATTATATAAATATTTAAACAATATTATTATATATTA
>JBBUKS010000095.1:11100836-11113097 GCA_038050645.1 Hedychium gardnerianum | reverse complement strand
ACATCCACCTTAACATTCTCATCTCTGCAACTCTCATCTTCTGCTCATGTGCTCGAGTCATAACCCAACATTCAGCTTCATATAACATAGCAGGTCTAACTATTGTTTTGTAAAACTTTCTTTTAAGTTTTAGAGGTATTTTACGATCACATAAAGCACCCGATGCACTCCTCCATTTCAACCATCCTGCTTGTATTTTATGTAAGATATTTCTCTCAATCCTTCCATCGTTTTGCAAAAATGATTCTAAATACTTAAAGCTCTCAGTTACACACAACTCGTTATCTCTTAACTGAACAATTATCTCATTACGTCTAATATCGTTAAACTTAAATTCCATATATTCTGTCTTTACTCTACTAAATGTAAACCATTCACTTCTAGTGTTTCCTGCTAAGATTCTAGTTTAGTATTTACTCCTTCAGGTGTCTCATCTACCAAAATAATATCATCTACAAACAACATACACTACGGTACTGTACCTTGAATGTGTCTAGTGAGTTTGTCCATGATTAGTGTAAAAAGATAGAGACTTCGAGCTAATTCTTGATGAAATTCTATCTTTATTGAAAATGCTTTAGTTAATCCGCCTGAAGTCTTCACTTTGATCGTTACACCCTCATACATATCCTTAATTAGTTCAATATATATTATACTAACACCTTTCTTTTCTAGAATTCTCCATATAATTTCTCTTGGGACTCTATCATAAGTTTTTTCTAACTCATATATAGATCTTATTTTTGTGCCCCCGATATTTTTCAATTAATTGCATAAGAAGATATATAGCTTTTATTGTCGACCGTTCAGGCATGAACCAAAATTGATTTTCAGTCACCGTGGTCTCTTTCCTGAATCTTTTTTCTATTACTCTTTTCCAAAGTTTCGTAGTATAACTCATTAGTTTAATACCCCTATAGTTTGCATAATTTTATATGTCTCCCTTATTCCTATATAAAGAAACTAGAGTATTTACCCTCCATTTTGCATTTTTTTCATTTTTAATATCATGTTAAATAATTTTATAAGTCATCCAATACCTTATTTCCCTAGGCACTTCGATACCTCTATCAGAATATCATCGAGTTCAACAGCTTTTCCATTGTGCATCCTATTTAAAGCTTATTTTACTTTTGAAGTTTGAATTCTATGATAAAAATTTAAATTTCTATACTCATTTGACCTATTTAAATTACCTAAGTTAAGTTGATCTCCTAAATCTTCGTTAAAAAGTTGATGAAAATACTGCTTTCACCGCTCTTTTATTTCTCCATCATTTACTAGTACTTTATTGCATTAATCTTTAATACATTTTATTTGGGTAAGATCTCTTATCTTCCTTTCTCTCACTTTAGCTATTCTATAAATGTCTCTTTCCCCGTATTTTGTATCCAATTTTCGATATAATCATTCAAAATTTTCATTCTTTGCTTCATTCACTACTTTCTTAGCCTCTTTCTTAGCTAATGTGTATTTTTTAAAATTTTACTCATTCTTACAAATATATAATTCCTTATAAGCTATTCGTTTTTCCTCCACTTTCTCCTGTACTTTCTCATTCTACCACCAAAATTCCTTACTTGGTAGTGCATGCCCTTTTAACTTACCGAGTATACTCTTAGCTATTATTTTCAACTTTGACACCATCTTATCCCATATCGTATTAGGGTCACCATATTTTTCCCCTGATGCTTGTACTCCTCCTACCTTCTCCTTGAATATGTTTTGCTTCCTATCATTTAACTTCCACCACTTAATTTTAGGAGTCATATATATTTTCTTTCTATTGATACTATACTTGAGGCGTATGTACAACACTACTAACCTATGTTGGGTAGTTAAGCTTTTTTCGAGGATAACCTTACAATCTTTACAAATATTTCTATCCCTCTTCCTAACTATAATAAAGTCAATTTGAATTTATTATTCTCACTTTTAAACGTGACGAAGTGTTCTTCTCTTTTCTTAAAATATGTATTAGCTAATATAAGGTTATATGCTATCGCAAAATCCAATATAGTTTTCCCTTCTTCATTTCCTGTTTCAAACCTATAACCTCCATGTACCATCTCGTATTCCTTATTTTTCACTCTGACATGCTCATTTAGATCGCCTCCTATAAAAATTATTTCATTTAGCGGAATGTTTTGTAATACTTCATCTAGGTCGTCTCAAAATCTAAATTTGGTAGCTTCATCTAATCCTACTTGAGGTGCATATACGCTAATTACATTCACAGTTTCTTTCGCCACTATTATCTTGAGAGCTATAATTTTATCTCATTTTCTAACTACTCTTACAACTTCATCCTTTAATGAACTATCTACAATAATACTCACTCCATTTCTTATTTTACTCTTTCTTGTGTACCATAACTTAAAACCCGAGTTCTCTATCATCTTTGCCTTCTCGCGTACCCATTTTGTTTCTTGTACACATAAAATACTAATTCTTCTCCTAATTATCGCATCTACTACCTCCATTGATTTACCAGTGAGGGTTTCTATGTTCCATGTTTCAAATTTTAGACTATTAGTTTCTTATAATATTTGTTCTTATCCAACCTATGGTGTGAGAACACTATACCCAAGTTCTCATGAAGATATAATGGTCTTTGTCAATACGTTATAGTCGGACCCTACAACGCGAACTCTTGCATATTTAGCACTACACCCGAGTTCTTATGGAGATATAGCGGTCCTTGTCGAGACGTTACAGTCGAACCCTGCAACGCGTTCCTTACGAGGAACATCCTAACATTAACACAATAGTTTAATTGATACATTCATTGAAATTTGTCATAGTTTAACGCTGGCTGACAACCTAACGCAACCCTCCTCCTTTATCCGGGCTTGGGACCGGCCATGACTAGTTCCAAAGGATATCCAGTCATATTCCAAAAATCAGATTATTTTGGACTCGGGTTATTTAATGGATCGCTTCATTGAATATTGTCTTAGTTTAATACTGACCGGCAACTAGACGTAGCTCTCCTCCTTTATCCGGGCTTGGGACCGGCCATGACCGATCGTCATGGGCGGAGAATAATGTATTTTGAACTGGGGTCGGATATGGATTCTTGTTCAAAATACCAGCTAACCCAACTCAACCCAAGTAACCCAAGTTTAATTATATAAATACATAATCTAATCAAAAGTTTAATTGTACACAGTCAATCACTCATTACCCAACCCTATCACAGTAACAGTAAGTAAATTACTCCATGAAATTTGTATATATACTAATAAACTACAATAATAATCTAGTAATAGAAGAGTACTTTTAAAAATTATAAATCCTATCAGTTTAGTATTGGAGACTCTAGTATCGTAACACTGTTATGGTCATATTTAAAGTCGGGATTTATAATCATATTAAGGCTACCCAAAGATAAATATGCTGGAAAGGAATATTCATGTATGAGCATAAGCAAAAGATTTCAACCAAAGATAATATACTGGAAAGGTGAACTGTGATGGAGCTCTTAAATTTATAGTGAAAAGTGCTGGAAAGTGTTACCCATATGTAGACCTGTGATGGAAAGGAGAACTGTGCTGCTAACTAAAATCAAAGTCAAACCGACAAGTTTCACTTTAAATTTGCTCCAACTGGAGCATGGTTTGAAATCTTGCATTGTGCTAGGCGAAATGGTTGAAATGCATCGTTCCAATAAATCACTGAAACTCGATACCATTCAGTTCAAAATCTCAAGTTGTGTCGTGGTTTCAGTCTTTGACCGAGCAGTATTGTGGTGACGCTTTAATGCATGATGTCGGTGATAGATTAGAAGTTAAAAGAGGAAGGAGATGAACCAAAGAAGGAAACATTGTCTGTGCTAAGTGATATCGAGTTTCGATAATTTACACGAATGATGTGTTTCAACCGTTTCACTTGACATGGTACAAGATTTAAAACTATGCTCGGCACAAACTCCTTCCTAAGTTTCATCTCCTTACTTCTTCAATTTCAATCAATTACCAACACCATGCATTGAAACATCGACACAATACCAAAATAATATTGTTTTAGTCAAAGCTCAAAACTTCGACAGGCTCAAGATTTTGAACCTTGAATTGTAGCACAACATATGTTAACAAAAGTAGGGATTGTGATTTATATCTTCCATGATTAATTAAACTCAGACAACTACTTCTGGTTCCAAATAGCAATTTCCTTACCGTGACAACTCCTGGCATAACTAGGGTTAGTCTAATAAAATGAAATTGATTACAATTCAAAAGAAACATCTAGAATTTCTATCAATATATTTTTAGACCACATTTGACAACTTTAAGATATATAGACCTTAATAATGCCACACTATTCAGGAATGAAGAAGGTGATCCACGATTATTACATCTATACCACAACTCACACTATTTGGTTTGATAATTTCTTCACAGATAACACAATATGCAGTATAATTCAAAAATAAAAACTGCATTTGATTTCAGTACAGCATCAAGCTTACTTTGTTGACAAAGGGACCACTTGCATGGAAGCTGGAACAACCTAGAACTACTTGAACAATTCTATAAGAGATACTAAGCATGATCTACAAAATATCATGTGGGTATTCACCTGAGCCATAAAGATACCTAGATTGTATAATATATGCTACTAACAACTAGCATGTCTACATTGGATTGCCATTTTAAAAGGGCATGAACTTTCTATATAAAAAAACTACTGGGGTAATGCCGAAAGGGTAACATTTGTAAGCAATTGATGTGTACCTCACACTTCAGAGGTGGTTCATATGGATCATCTATCCCAGTAAAACCTGCACGCATATCTAACTTCTGTAAGGATCGATGATGCAGAAAAAAATGAACTCCTAGTCACACAATGACCGATTTTCCATCCCCGTCTAAAATGCAAATATAAGGCATGAAACCTTGAACAAATCTGATCATGGAATCTAGTTATCAACATATAAATCTAAAGCCAATTCACTTATTTATGTAATAAGTTGCACTGATATTAGAATTTTCCAGTACAATATGATTTAATGAAGAGATTAACCTTTAATATAAAGGATAACAAAATTTATTAGCATCTGGCCACACAATATCTTCACAAATTTAGGCTGAAATTGTTATACAGTCAAGGTTTTCGACAGATTCTCATTAATGGTCTGAAAGAATTAATATTCTCATTGCTAACAGGAATTTTTCATGATGTGTATCTCTATAAATGATAATTAGGCGTTTTAAAACAATCAGTCTTACATATTCTCATCCCTAAGAACAACATCATTCCTCAGATAATAGTTACCATAAGCTGCTTGCATGGATACTTATTCTTCCATTCATATAACTCATGTTTAAAGTGTATGTACACAAGCTGATTTCCAACTTTTACGTGGAAATTGCATGTTGAATGTCTTAGACATGTGCAAATATGTCAGGAAGTAAAAAATAAAAAGACTTGAGAAAAGACTAGGGACAAATCAGGCTTACACTAAGTGAAGGAAGTGTCAAGCAGAATATCCTATTATAGTCTACACAATAATCAACTAAGCTAGCATTAATTAGATGTTAACTCTGAGAATCTTGTATCTATCTATAACCTGCATACAAAAAAGCATACCTTTTATCTTTCCTGCTCGAGCAAGTTTGTACAGGCCTTTTGCATCCCTTGCTTCGCACAGCTCCAAAGGCATATTCATGAATACCTATAAGATATTAGCAATAGACCATAAAAACCTGAAAACAAGTTCAGTGTCCAGTGAAAAAAAAATTGTACAGAGAAGTGCTAACTTCAATGAATCTAGAGTCGGGAACAATTGCACGGCAGGAGTCTCTGTCTTTCCTATATGGAGATATCAAACTTGCAATACAGATTAAACCTGCATCTGAGAAGAGCTTTGCCACTTCACCTGAATATACAAGCATTCCAATTATCACACACACAAAAGGCTCTCTGCATTTAATAGACTCCAGAGAAAAGGAAAAAAAAACAAAATAACTATCAGAAATTTGTCTAGATAAGAAATTATGGAGCAATTAATGAAATTTTCCCCAAAAGTAGCCATTACAAAGAACAACTTACCAACCCTTCGTATATTCTCAGCACGGTCTTCTGATGAAAAGCCAAGATCCCTGTTTAACCCATGCCTAAGGTTGTCTCCATCAAGTACATATGTAAGCTTTCCTTTGGAATGCAGTTCTCGACCCAATGTACATGCTAAAGTACTTTTTCCTGGATGAATTGGAACTATTACATTTAAAATGATTATACAGGAAACATTTTGGTTTTGTTAAAAGAAGATGGCACCTCATTTAACGTTTCCCATGCCCGAGAAACCAATTAGATGGAAAATGAAGCTTATTAACAAACCAATTTTATCACAATTGACCATCTGATTGTCGCACTTCATAAGGTCATGCAAAATGAGGTTGTCATGAAGTGGCAAAGAAATTGACCTAGCTATATGGATGATCATGCAAAACAATTATTAATATCATATATAGATCCGCAAACAAGTTCAAAGTCAACCTTTTATTATTCATAATATGGAAAGACACAGTTTCTGATGCATCAAGCAATAGCTATCTTCATAAAGCTGTCGCAGATTGCATGAATGGCTTCAAGTCAAACTCATCATTAGATAAGATCGCAATCACAAGAATAAAACTGACATCCCTCTTTCTTCACTTAAATGATCTTTTGGAACCTACACTTTAGATGAGGCAACAACAACAAGAGAGAAATGTATGAACACTCATCACTCTAACATCCATGTTATGCTCCACTGTTGAAAAACTGAAACTGCTCAAATGATGTTTTTTTATATATATGAATATACTATGCTACATGAACATTTCTAGAGCAAATTAGAAGTATAATATTATTTTAAGAGGAAAGAATTATGAAAAAATTAATATCTGTTTATTCTCTTTTTATTTAGAATGAAATAGATGAGGTCTTCTAGTAAACTTTAGCTGTTCCATTTCAAAATTAAAATAATGCACACTCTTAACAAAATCAAACAGTTTCAGACACAAGCAAGACTAAAAAATAGCAAACCCACTATTTTTAAAACAATCTTAACCATCAAATAACAAAAGAAAGTGCCTACAAGGTCTAGTGGTCTATGGAATGAAGCCCGCCTTTATCAAATAATTGGATTGCATTTTTCCTTTTTATTCTCCTTAGAAAAGATTGAGTTTAGAATGCATATATTGATATTATCGTGTTTAGACGGTGAGACTTAACTGTTTTTATCACATTATTAAGTTCTTAACTGCTTTTATCACATTATTGACTTTGTTAACTGCAAGGGATTAGGGCATCCACAGTGGTGGGAGCTCTCCAAGAGCTCCCTCAATACCACATCAACCTCATGTCAAAAGTAAAAAATCTCACACATCTCTTCACTATCAAAAAACCTCTCAACAACTACTTTATGGGTCCCACACATCTCTCCCAAACATCTATCCACCACTAAAATTAAAAGAAAAAAACTAAAATTAAAAAAAAACATTTTAATTAAAAAAAGAAAGAAAAAAAGCAAGGAGTGGCTCCCTAAACAAGGAGCCGCTCCCTGCCGAAAATGAAGGAGCTCCCTCCCACTATGGGAGGGACCCTTACCTATGTCACGTCAACAATGGGAGCTCCTAAGGAGGAGCTCTCATTGTGGATGCTCTTAGCAGTGGAGTAAGAGAAGAGAAAACCAGATGGATGAGGAATTCACCACACTTTCATCCCCAAGCAAAACTAAATGAGCTATTCAGCTATTTCATAGTAATACTAGATGTTTATGATTTGAACATGGGGACCCTTTAAACGGAAGACAAACAGAGATCACTAAGTTAAAAATTTCTCTCGATCCTTTTCGTTTAAAAAAAAAAAGTTCAGTTGATATTTCAAAATTCTATTTAAACTTAACCATGCATGATATGGGTTCGTCATGACAATCATGAAAATTGTGATGGATAGATGCTTAAGATGTGTCAATGAAGATCAGCCTCTTCAATTGCAGAAATGGTGCATAATATGTAATATGCTGACTTAGTCTTACTCCCTACATTGTATAGTAAATTGATATTTTGAAACGACAACCAATGTACCAGATGTATCACTGAAGGAGGAAAATCATAACTCCTAAAATAATAAAAAGAAAAGAAACACAATACTTTCAGATTAAATTGTTACTCGATTAAGGGCTTGTACAATTTCCTTTCTCAATTCCACGAAGCAAAAGAGAAAATTAAATACCAAGCATCCATAGCATGTATAAAGAAAAACCTGAGCCGCTGAGCCCAGTGATCCAAACGACACAACCCTTCTGCTTCAGCAGCTTCTCCCGATCGACCTTCCCGACCTGGCATTCTTGCCAGAAGATGTTCGTCGACTTCCCGATTGCAGACATTGAACTAAGATGAATCCGAGATCGGTAGAGGTCAACTTAAAGACAAGAAAAGATACAACTGCCAAAGAAGGAATTTTTCCCAGAAATACCTCATCGCCAACGTTCAAAAACCGGCGGAAAAAGGAAAAACTTGCAGCGATTAGGAGTCACAAATCCTGGAGCAGAAATGGTAGCCACGCCCTGGTAAAGCAATCCAGACGGATTGAAGGATCCAGTTACATATACTGAAAAGGGACAGTAGCGAGTGAAAGAAGGAGAGGGAAGAGCGAGAAATCGAACGATCCGATACTTTCTACCACCGATTTCGCTCCTCCGCTTTCTTTTATTTTTTACTATTCCGCTCTCTCCACGGGAATCCCGAATCGAGTATTCTAATGCCCGCGTGCCATGCACGTGACGTGGTGTCTCTCAGAAAAGCTTCATGAAACACACGTGAGTTCAGAATAACCTTCCATAAATAATTAAAAAAATTAAAATTAAAATTTTAATTATAATATATTATAAAAAAAATTCAAACGAACTTATAATTGCTAGACTTTTATTAACATTTCTTAATTTATCCTAATGATCGATGAAAAATTTCTATAGAATTAAATTGATCATTTTTCGATATTATTCGACCTGATTAATTATTTTTTTAAATTTTTTTTTTTGTGTATTAATTATTATTCAGATTAATTAAATTAATTTTCATAATTTATATCTTTTGTATTTATTTTAAAATGAATTGAAGAGAGTATTGAGATGAACATTTATTTTTTTATCATTATTTATCAAACACACGTGTCATTGTCCACCTCACCATCTTCTGTCGCCGTCATCAATCACGAAAGATATATTGTTCCATCCGTTTTGATTTTTTGACTCGTCAATTTCGATGTCTGATGGATCGATTTCAAATTTAAATCTAGGATCATTCAAACAAATTTTGATATGTTCTACCACAATACATAGTTAACGTATTCAAATATATATTATAGCAGGGTAATCATTAAGTTGTCAGATTCTCTAAATCATTAATTAAATATTTAAGAATAAAATCTTAATTATAGTATATTATCAATATTTTTTGATTTATTTAGATGATTAATTTTTTTTATGAAATTAAATTAATCATCTTTAAAATTAATCGATTCAAAAAACTAAATACCTGAATTACTTAAAAAAATATGAACATGAGATTACCACACGAATTTAATATGTTTATCCAAGCCCGAACATGAGGTGATGCCCAAAAAGCGCTCGCCTCAACCCACTTTTTAGAGGATCCAAAAATTAGTCAATTATTTATATTAGTATGATAAATTTAGAATTCTCAATTTGTTATGAATTTTGTTAAATATTAGATTTTAAATTAAATAACTAAATTGAATCATTAGATAAAATCAGACAAAATGAAAATATGAAATTTAAATCGAATTAGGTCCGATCTAAATCTATCGAGTAGATATGAAAATAAGAATTACATTGGTTCAAACTAAAATTGATTTAGATTTAATTTAGTCAAATTATGGCCAAACCAAATTCATGAATTAAATTAGTTCGGTCAGTTTAAAATAAATTAGGATATGCAATAACCCACCGCCTTACGACGTCGACTTCTTCTCCTTGTTTTCCTTCTCCATTTATTTTCTTCCTTATTCCCTCTGCTTTGTTCTTCTTCAACGAAAATACTAACATTGTTATTTTCTTCTTCTTTTTCTAACCAACCAATAACAACCAACTTTCTTCGTCTCTCAGTCACCAATAATAAGCGTCAAGAGCAGTAAGTTTGTGTTTCCTCCCTTCACAACAATAATTCCTTTTTTCACAGTAGTAACAATGATTTGTAACAGTCCATTTGACCTTCTCCCTCCCTTTACTCAGACTATTACTTGTTGTTCAATGCAACAAGTGTTGCTATCCATCATTGCTCACTATCGGAGTTAACATTCTCTTATTAATCAAATCAAACCAAGGAACCCTTTAATGTCTCTGTTCAAAAAAATTATTGTTCATGTACAACTACTATTGATTGAATGTAAAGATTGATAAATAATTTTTTTGATTATCCCTAAACTTTTTTCTCTTTTTTCCTCTTATTATTTATTTATTTCTTATAAATATATTCTTATTTCTTAATTCTTACACATTGTTTTTAAATATTCTTTAGATATAATATATAATCATGGATCTAAAATATTTATCTGATCTTAAAAAAGAAAAAAAAAGACACTTATTCAAAGGTAGGAGATATTAATAATACTTTAATATTAATAACAAAATGGCTAAGGAAAAGAAAATTAAAAATGTGATCGATGTTGAATAAGAAATAGTGAATAACTTGAATGAAGAAGATAATAATAATATTTTTGATGTTCAATCTGAAACTATAGACCAAGAGAGTCCTTCATATTTAAATATTGATGATCCTGAAAAATGAGAAAAAAATAATTAAAATTTGAGAGATTTTTCAGTGGAAAATGGTCCAATTAGAATTGATGGCATCTTATTTCCTAAAGATAAAGCTGATAGACATTTTGTTATGCCCCAGAAGTATATTTATCTATCGAAAAACGGACAGCACATCCCCTGTAAGAGTTGACAAATTCCTAGTATATAATCACACAATAGATACATATAGATACCTCACACGAGTATTCACATCCATCCACGCAGTATAATAGATGATAAAAATATCCTACCCGGGTATGCACAACCACGCAATGTATAAAATGATATAACCAAAACAACATAAAGAATAAAAATGATCTACACGACTAGAAAACTCAAAACATACAATTGCGAGTCGGTCTGGCTTTTGACACCAAGTACACGATCAGAAACAAATTCAAAATCCATCTACAAACTAATTAATACAATATATGAGTAATAATCAAATGTGGAAGCTAAAACAAACCAACATAGTATGAAAAAAAATCCGGAGCTCGACAGTGCAAACAAATATCCTCCAAGTGACTCAATCATAATCCTAAGACTAGGAAAACAACAATAGAAGCAGGGGTGGTGAGTACAAAGGAATACTAAGCGGGTATAAGACAGATAGTGCATGAACAAAAACAAGTATAGTAACTCAAAGATATATAGAAATTCAAAGATATACAGTCTCACAGAAAGAATATACTCATCATTGTATGATAACACCCGTATGCCACTTCTATACATGCACCCTACTCAACTGCACATAGTATCAAGAGCAGTATTAAATAATATCGAATATGAGTACAACATCTGACATGCATGTACCCTCAATAATCGAAATAAGTACAACATCTCCTATGCATGTACCATCAATAACCAATATAAGTACATCATCTCATATGCATATATCGATACAAGTAATAGTAATTGGGGTCTCATATATGGGAGCAACGCTAGACTACAGGGTATACAAATGACCAAGACACCCAACTCGTCAGCTGTGGACTGCGGGAGAAACGCTCTACCACGATACTCGTGAGCAGTCCGTAAATATCAAGGTCCCTGTCTGCGGGAGAAACGCTCTACCACAAATGACCTCGTGGGCAGACAGAAGGTAGCTATTTAGCTACGGGCTGCAGGAGAAATCCTCTACCACATATGACCTCGTGGGCAACCAGTGTATAACAACCCAAATAGTAGCATGTCTACGACTCACTTAACCAACTAAATGGGAGACATAGCCGATAGCATGTAATACAACATCAGGATACTACGACTCACTCAACCAATCTAATGGGAGACGTAGCCGATAGCATACATGTAATATCGTGATGCTATGGCTCACTCAATCAACTTAATGGGAGACATAGTCGATATCATACATGCATCTGTTGGTGCAATTTGCACTACAAGTCAAACCCTAAGGTTTTGATGTATGACCAAAGGTTAAAGTTAGACTATTG
>JBBUKS010000095.1:11067124-11082272 GCA_038050645.1 Hedychium gardnerianum | reverse complement strand
GAGACTGTATACCTTCTTGTTCTTGTACATTCTTGAGTTATTGTACTTGATATTGTTCATGCACTATCTGTCTTATATCAGCTGAGTATTTCCTTTGTACTCACAACCCCTGCTTTCTATTATTGTTTCTTTATTAGCAGGTTATTGATTGGGTCGCTTGGAGGATATCTGCCCGCACCGTCCCTCTCACATCGAGCCTCGGAATTGATTTCTGTTTCATTCGGTTTGTTTTAGCTTCCGTGTTTGTTTATTACTCGTGTATTATATTAATTAATTTGTATCTGGTTTTTCGGATGTGTTTTCGATCGTGTACTTGTTGCCATAAGCCGGGCCGACTCACAATTGATATGTTTTGGTTTTTTGGTCGTGTAGATCATTCTTGTTGTTTTATACTATTTAGTTATGTCAAATTATACACTGCATGGTTGTGCATGCCCGAATAGGATATTTTTACTGTTTATTACACTGCGTAAATGTGTATACCCGTGTGGGGTATTTATGAGTATTTGTATGGATTATGTATTCATGATATTGTCAGCCGTACAGGGGAGGTGCTGTCCGATTTTCGTAAGATAAATATCCTCCCGGGACGTGACAGTCCCGATTAGATGGAAGCCTTCCTATTCTGTGCACTTGCTGGAAATTTTGGTTAAATAGCATAAGATGTGGATCTTGAAATACGAAAGGGGCTATAAGAGTTTAGAAATTATGAGATACCAATTTGATGAGTTTAGTTGTTTTTTCTATTGAACAAGGTTTAAGCTTTTGATGTTTATTAAATTTTTACAACAGCTATCGTGTAAATTCAAAATATATATTTTTATTATTTTTGTACATAATTAAATTGTTTTACTCACCTTTTATTGCAAAAATATCAAGTCTTGCTTATAGAATGCTTATGAAGATTGGTCTCTAAGTTTGACATCTTCATATATATAGTGAATTCAAATCACAAGCTTAGACTTTTGATGATTATGGACATTGCTTATATTACATTTATTCGATTATTTCAAATTCAAATTATAAAATTTACTATACTTTCTATATTTTGAGAATATATAAAAGCATCATCTAAATTTAAATTAAAAATATAGATATAATTAAATTTTTATTATATAATAAAGGGATGAGGGGATGATGGCTTTAAATTAGTGATAATGTATATATTTGTATAGATACAATACTTCTTGGATGAACAAGTGTTTACTTTATTTGTTTTTCTTTTTTATTTTAAAATTTTAATTTCTCTATTGTACTTGGAATTTTATATTGGCTTTATGTAAGCATAGCTTGGTGCAATCAAGTTCACATCTTCATGGCTCGAGATCCATTAGAGATGGAGACGGATGGTATGGAACATCCGAGCGACTGCAGGACAAAAAGAATTAAAGCACAAAATTGACAATAGTCGGAGAAAAAGTGAACTACGTAGATAAAGTGTAAAAGATGGCACATGGAACAAGTCAGGTGGCTTGATGCACTCAAGGGACGAATAACTTAATGGAAACGGACTTGATGGCAAAGTTAAGCAATGTAAGGTAAGCTGTGGTACTATGAGAGTCAGAGTTTGATCATTAGGGAGATCAGAGTCAGAGTTTGAGTTATAGTATTAGAGTTGAGCCCAATTGACTAGTGAATTGAGTTGACTAAGGAATCAACTTAGGTTGATCAGCCAATTAATAGAATGTTTCTATTTGGGGATGGGTCTACTTGTGATTAGTTGACTGATTAAGAATTTCAATCAACTAATGCTAAAGCAGGAACAACAAAAGGAGTCATTGATCAAATAATAGTGCACTGCAACAACCAGATGACTCACGAGCTACAGTGGAGCATTCAATTAATAGTGGAATCTAATCAACAAAGTAGTTATTGGCAGACTAGGTTAAAGAGATCGGGAAGTCATTCGACTCATCAGCGACAAGTCAACTAAACAGCAAGTGAAGATTGAAGGGACTGAAGGTTATATAAAGGGGAGCAAGGTGGACATTTAAAAGCTAGCAAAATAGTGATTAGTCAGATCATATTAAGTCTTATCTTGTAACCCTTCAAGTTGTTCTCTTAATCTTCTTATAATTGTTTAAGAAGTTTCTCTACCTACATAGGTGTACTGCGAAGGAGAAAGATATTAGGCTTCCAAGAGTGACATACCGACAAGTCATACGTCATGAAGTAGGAACAAGGGTTTCGAACTACATTATATTGTAAGATCGATGAAAGCGCCAAGGGGAAAGTGAATAGCGCTCGTGATTTTTTCATGTTTTTCGAGAGATAATGCAGCGGAATTAAATAGAAATAAAGAAACACAAGCTAACGCGTTTGTTTTACTTGGTTCACAGCCCAGCGACTGCTAGTCCAAGATCTGCACTCGTTAAATATTTTTGTTGGGCAATCCACTAAAACAATCTCCTTCCCCGAATAGACACTCGAAGATGGAAATTCGTCTTTACAAAAAGTAGGAATCGATAATACGTTTACTGACCTTTAAAAAATCAAGTATGAGTAAGAAAGACCAATACAGAAACTAAATTATACGGACACGTAAAAATAATCCAGAGATGAGCGTCGATGTCGGAGCAGCATTTCGGTATTGTGACAAAATTTTGGAGCAGCACAGACGTCGTTTGATTGTAGAAAATTGATGTTTGAAGCATCTGGTCAAAGCTGCCAATATAGGCTGATCTAGACACCTTAATCCATTTGAGGCGCCTCAATAGGTGTTGATGTGGCGAGCTCTCGATGAAGTTTTATCCGACAACTTTTATCCTGACCCATGAATGCTGACGTGGGTTGGCAAGTCGCAGGCTGCCACCTAATTATGCCGTTGATCTAGACTCAGGGCGCCTTAATACTATTAAGGCGCTTGGATCTGCTTAGGGCACCTAGATCCCTTCCAAGCGCCTAGATCAACTGCATCCAGGTTTTAACTCTTGCATCACAGAGTTAATACAAAGCAATAATAATAATATCAAAGTGAAATTAAATCAGTCCAATATGGATTGTCTTGGTCTTGACTTTTGGGTTTCCAATGAAACTCTAGGTCAGACCGACGCCTATTGTTCCCTCTCGAGGAACGCGTCCTTATCCGACTCCTCTCAAGAGAGTTTCCAATGAAACTCTAGATCTTGACCTCCGAAACTTCCCGCTAGACGTCCGATCCTCAACTCGTCCGGACTTCTGTTCGACGTCCTCGATCTGCCAAGTCTTCTGTCCAGTCACATGAACCAGGACTTCCTTGTCCAGTCCACTCAACCAAAACTTTTTTGCCCAGTCCAACCGACCAGGACTTCTTTGTCCAGTCCACTCGACCAGAACTTCCTTGCTCGGTCCTAGGACTTCTTTGCCTAGTCTCAACTAGGACTTTCCTGCACACTTAGTCAAGCTTGTTAGATCACAAATAAGCTTAACTTTGAACCTTTGCCAATTATCAAAATACATGTTTGATTAGCTGGTGCTTCCGACACCAACATACTTTATCTGAGAAATACTTTCTCCTCGATTCTTCGATATATGTTGACCCGTATCAATCGACATTCGTGCCAACGCAATATCACCCTTGTGAATTTCTCAAGAATTTTGTTCACGTAATGAGACTAACTAATAACAAGTAATTTTAAGAATTTTAATTCCTAGAATTACATCAACTAGGCCCATGTCTTTCATGTTAAATCTTGAGTTCAACATATCTTTAGTGGATTTGATTATCTTATCATTACTCCAATGATAAATATGTCATATACATATAGGCACAAGTGACTTTTATGTAGACACATTTATCATATTCATTGATTTTGAATCCATATTCCTTCATGACATTATCAAATTTTTCATGCTACTGCTTTGGTGTTTGTTTCAACCTGTATAATGATTTCACCAATCTACAAATCTTTTTTTTGTGCCTTGGTACAAAAAATCCTTCAAGTTGCTCCATGTAGATTTCCTCTTCTAAATCTTCATTTAGAAAAGTTATCTTTGCTTCCATCTAATGTATTTCCAGATTCCATAGAGCGGTGGTAGCCAACAATACTCCAATGGAAGTTATTCTCGACACCGGAGAATACATATCAAAGTAATCAAGGCCTTCTCGCTATTGATAACCTTTAATTACCAATCTAGCCTTGTACTTATCATTTGTGTACAAATTGTGTCTGATTTCATTTTCGTCTTAAAGATCCATTTGCAACCTAGTGGTTTACTTCCCAAAGGAAGATTCACAAGTTTCCAAGTGTGATTTTGCAAGACAGAGTATATCTTAGATGCAATTGTCTCTTTCCGGTGAAGTTTATCATAATGGCTTATTGCTTTTGAGTAACTTTGAGGCTCACTTTCCAACGTGAAAGTGATAAAATTCATTTCGAAGAATTTTTTCACTCGAGCTCTTTTAGGTCGCACACGTCAGTGTGATTAGGCCGAGTGATTCGTTGCTTCTTTCAACATGTTGAAAGGATGACCTTGTCATTTTTGCTTCAACACAAATCTCACATTTGTGTTTCAGGTCAAGCTGGAATGCAGGTATGCTTTGTATGTTAATCAATCTACGCAATACATCGTAGTTAACATGCCCTAGTCTACCATGCCACAAACATGAACACTCAAGTATATAAACAGAAGAGTTTCAATTTTATTAACCTTAGGCCTAATAGCCATTACACTAAGTTTAAATAATTCATCGATTACATAACCCTTTCATAAAAACACTCCATTTTTAGACAAACAACTTTGTTTGACTCAAAAACAATGCGATAGCCATGCTTGTTTAAAAGTGATCTAAACACTAGATTCTTCCGCAACCTTGGGACATACACATATTATTCAGAGTGAGCTCCTTGCACGAGGTCATCTTCAACATCACTTTTCCTTGGCCCATGATGTTCGAGGTTGTTGAGTTCCCCATGAACAACTTGTCCCCATCTTTGATTTTTCAAAATTTTGGAGCAGTTCCTTATTGCAGCATATATGTTTGGTGGCATCGGTATTGACCCACCAGGTTCAGTTCGAAGACCACGGCGGAGAGGTTGTCTAGTTCTGGTCCCTCGTTATGGTTGACCTCCTGTTTCTTCTTCGACTTTGTGCACTTCAAAGATTTGTGACCGACTTGGTCACAGTTGAAGCACTTTCCAGAGAACTTCTCCTTGCTTACGCCTCCTCTGGGTCCCATTTTGGAAGACTTGAGATTCTTCCATTTCGAGTTTTTGACCATGCTCGACCACGTTGGCTTTTGTAGTAGCCTGAGAGAACAACTTTCTCTCTGAACTATTGTTGTCTTCCTCAATGCGAAGTCTAACAACGAGTTCTTTCACGTTCATCTCCTTCCTCTTATGCTTCAAGTAGTTCTTGAAATGCTTCCAGCCGGGAGACAGTTTCTCAATGATTGCTGCCACCTGGAAGGTCACTCAGCACCATACTTTCTAGTAAATCTTGTGCAAAATCACCTGAAGGACTTGGCTGATCATTGTCTTAGAATCAACCATCTTGTAGTTCAGGAATCGACCCACGATGAATTTCTGAGCCCCTGCATCCTCCGTCTTGTACTTCTTATCCAGGGACTCCCACAGCTCTTTGGTCGTTCTCTTCATGCTATATAGAACGTATAGCGAGTCAGCAAGGTAGTTGAGGATGTAGTTTCGACATAAGAACTCAGAAGGAGTCCATGTCTCCACTACACTAATGGTCTGGACATCAATAGCATCCTTAGCATGCTTGGGACGTTTCTCGGTCAAGAACCGAGTCTGATTCAGCGTGGTCAAGTAGAAGAAGCATCTTTTGCTGCCACCGCTTGAAATTCAACCCAGTGAACATTTTTGGCTTTTCCCCATGATTGATTGAAATATTTCCAATCGGGACGAAGGGGGCCTTCATGTGATGAGCCTGTTGCACCTCAACACTCTCCATGGCCATCTCAATAGAACATAATCTGTTTAAAGATTGTTCGACAATCTTGTTGTCGGATATTACAGGAAATAATCTGAATTTGAAATTACAAAATCAAAATCAGTCTAATATGTTAAGATGACCTGAGATGACAATCTCAGGCTGTCAAGCAAGAAAGAAAGAACTACTTGGGATGGCTGAGTTGCTTGGAAGACTGGGCTGCCTTGTATGGACGCGTCTGAGTCGCCTAGTTCGAGTTGAGTCGATTGAGTGCTCCAAGTGGAAGCCAAGTTGCCGAGTTGAGTCGGTCGAGTGCTCCAAGTGAAAGCCAAGTCGAGTGTCGAGTCGGGTGAGTCAAGTGCCAAGTCGAGCCGGTTGAGTCGAGTGTCGAGCCGGCCGAGTCGAGTGTCGAGTCGAGCCGACTGAGTCGAGTGTCGAGTCGAGCCGGTCGAGTGTTGAGTCGAGTCGGTCGAGTGCTCCAAGTGGAAGCCGAGTTGCCGAGTGTCGAGTCAAGTCGACCGAGTTGTCGAGTGTCGAGTCGAGTCGGCCGAGTGCTCCAAGTGGAAGTCGAGTCGGCCGAGTGCTCCAAGTGGAAGCCGAGTCGTCGAGTATGTTGAATGCTCCTACCGATTCCAAGTACTCCTGCCAAGTTTGAGTCTCGAGTCAGCGGAGTCGAGTACTTCGACAAGCCGAGTACTCCTGCCGAGTCCGAGTACTCGCGAGTCAGCCGTGCCGAGTACTTCGGAAATCCGAGTACTCCTGAGTCAGCCGAGCCGAGTGCCGAGTTCAAAAGGAAGATGCTGAGGTCTACGTTTGACGCAATTTCCTTAAAACATATTTTTCCCACCTCCGGCGGTGCTTCAAGGTTGTCTTGGGTTGTCTATTTTTCAGGATACAACGACAGACCGTGATCGCCACTAAGCTGGTGGTCACGGCGAATTGAATTCATACCCGAATGCTAACATGGAAAATCTGCTGAGTGAAAATTGCACCGTGGAGGAAAAAGATTTGAGAGGAACACAAGTCGACAAGATTTTTGCTATTGATTTTGCTTCTTGTTTTTTGTTCAAGATCTAGCCTCTTTATATAGGACCGCCTCCCATTTGGCTGCGTTAAAGGGCTACTGCCATTACCGCCTGGATCGAAACGTAGCCATAGTCGTCCGTTTCACCCGGGAGGTTACGGATACACCATTAACTTCAGTTAATGCATTTGTTATGCACTTGAGTAGGTAGCAAAAATGTATTCATGTGGCAAAATGTTGGTTGTTTTACTTGGGCATATTTTGCCCCGACCAGTCCGGCATTCGACGCACACAGGTCGTGCACGCACACGAGTCAATATGGTTCAATGCAAATCCGGGTTCTAGATTTACACCCCTGCTCGCCCATGCGTGAGAATCAGTCTCTCCCCATGCATTTGTTCACAACTATAATGCTTGTGATACAATATAAACCAACATTGCCTTGAAACTTCCAATGTAGGGCTAAAATCTCATTGAGCCTCTTTCCTCTCCACCTCTGTTTTCCATTCACTTATATCCAACAAATTCCAGTGGTGCCCATTCATATTGGAAACAATTTGGTATAAACTTGCTAAGTACTGATCAACAATCTCAGTCTGAGTTAACTGGCTCATTATATTCATTTTTTCTTCATTTATTTATTCAGGACGTGTAGCTAAGCATTCAAACTGTATGTTTGCAATATGAATCATTCTGCCTATTTTTTCTTTTTCCTTTTAAGTTTGTCTTCAAATAGTATAGAAGTGGCAGTGCAACAAGAACCCTATGGATCAGTGGTAAGATAAATGATTAGCAGGAAAATTAGATTTAATTTTCATGTACTTTAATAGTATTATGACTTCTTAAATATCTATGATTAGTTTGCATTGCACGCCTACATACTTGGATGTTGAATCTGGGTCTCCTACTTGGAGATAATGTCTATATTACTAGACAACCGAGAGGACATTACACATCCTATACTTTTACATGGTTTTAGAATGAATGGGATCCAACAACTTATAGTTTTAGATAACTCTTACAATGAAATTGGAAGTGCCAATACCTGAAAATCTGATTTCACTTTACCTGATATTGTCTTTTCATATCAGTTAGGTTACAATTGGTGTTTCTCTGGCATTTGTAGATGTTTTGACTTCAATTAAATAAATAGCATAATCATACTTAGCATTGTTTCAAGTTTATTCATAATTGAGTAATTATTCTTCCTAACCACTGTAAGTAATTTAACATTTCTTTTCTTTGTGGAAGGCTGGGCGATAGGGCCTATGGGTAGACATTCCTGCAACATGTTAGAGCATAAATCTTCACAGTTCCCCAAAAAATTGTATCAAATGAATGAGATGGAGCATTTGACATCTGGATAATCATCTTCATATCATCTGTCATATTTGGGCAGTATTCCTTGAAATGTTATTGAAGTATAGAATAATTATATATTTCAAAAGCTAAGTTAGATTTTTCGTTTGATCTTACTATATAGCTTTCTTTAATTCCATGAAGAAAAAATGAAAGCATTAGTAGAGAATATATATATATATATATATCCTTAAATTTTGTGAATGTTCTTTTGCAAACCCTTCTTTTCAGTGATTAGGCAGGCATGAAATAGTTTTTTTAATAATGAATTTAATCAACTGCGGACGCTGATTCAAATGATATGGAGGACCGAGCATTGGTATTAAGTCAAGAGTTCTCTTTGACACTAAAATCTTGGACAAACTCTAAATCTGGATTATACAGAAAAAATTATACTCTTTGTACTCTTCTTTCGTTTCTTGGTGATGATGCTTGCTATAATTTTAAATGAGAACCTGACTTTCTTATGCAGATATTGCATTTGGAAATTGATGCATGACAAGGAATCATCAAGAACAAAACTATAAGCTTGATCTCACATGTTTCTTCTCTAAATTGATTGATAAATAATTTTGATGTGTAAAAACAATCACCTTCATTTAATCTAGAATTAAAGTTTCTATGTAGCAATAACATGTGCCTTATGATAAGGACTCACCATTTGTTGTTTGGTATCCAAATAACATCAGCAGTAGTATAGCACCTTCAATTTGTACAAATAAAAACTACTTCAGATGAGTTTACCCTGGATTGTTGGATGTAAATGAATGTGGGCACAACAGAGTGGATTTACTCAAACCTTTCCTACAACTTGAACTCCTGTATTATCACTACTTTGGTCAAGAAAGAATTCTACCATCCCCAAACTGCATAAATGCCAACATCACCACTTTTCTCCTTCTCAATTTGATATGCCAGTTTATAGTTGCTTTCTTTGTTTCTATAATAAAAATAAAAACTTATAAGAAACAGTTAAAATTACATTTTCTGGGTGGGATGAGACAATAGTATAGCAGTGTGGTTTTGGATTGAGGCCCTTGAGGATTAATGCATTGTCCTTGGTCTTTGCCAATCTAACTTTTGAACTTATTCCTCAACTAGCCCTGTGCCTAGTCAAAGTTTGTCAACCTGACCCAATCAGTTTGGATCAGTCTAGTACAGTGCATGTTTGGATGATGATTATCCCTGCTAGCATATAATAAAAGGAAACACTTGACTGACGCCCAGGTGGCCAAGCTTCATTCTCTTGCATGTAAAAGTACTATTGTTATAGATATAATGTCATAATAAGGTGACCTCAAATAGTTGAGACTAACTAAGACCTGATGGCATCAATTACGGTTGATGAGGGCATAATTAAAGCTTAACTAGCCAAGGAGCAAAATTAGACTCCAACCATTTCCTTTATGATGTGATGATTTGAGATGTAAGTTGAGTGATAACCAATGTTAACGTAGATCTTGCATTCCAACGAAAAAAATATAATGGTGTGCATTCCATATAAGAGTTTCTAACTAGTTAGCCTATATTTGAGATTGGATTGAAATTGAATCTGAACCACAAGACCATATGATGGTACTGGAAGCCCTTTGGATATTTGACGCGCAAAAATAGGAATTTTTGTAAGACAATTTGGATGCTTAAAGCTGGAAGACATTCATCTAATGGATGTCACTATACATAGTGATTGGTGTATGGTGGTTACTAAAATTGGAATTCCTTCAGTTGCAATGATCCATATTCCTGCATATGTGCAACCTGTTAAACTTATTTCCTTCTCAGTTTCAAAAGTGAAAATTATCTATAACACAAACACATCTTTTGTGCTTTTGCCCCAAAAGACAAGAGGTATTACATCTTATTGCAAAATCGCCTTTCAACTTGACCATAATAAGATTAAAAAGAGGTTGTTTCAATCAGAACACTGTAGAAAATCATGGTTGTTGTTTCAACGACCTTAGCCTTCCCCTACACATTTGTGCTTCGAGTGTTGCTTGTCATTTGAAGATTGTCTTGAAGTCAATCTCTCTAGTCACTAAAATCTCTTTATTAGCAGATAAGTATTTTCCATATTTGGAGGATATTCACATAAGGAGAAAGACATAATAGACAAGTTATATATATATATGAACCCTGATGCATTGTAGCATCTCATTTTGTCTTAATGAAAAAAAGGCAATCCGGCACATGAAGCTCCCGCCAATTCGGGGTCCCGGGGAAGGGTTAGACCATATTGGTACCTTGCATTGCAAGAGGTTGTTTGTGCGACTCGAACGCCACAAGGTTATACGGCAGCAACTTTATTGTTGCGCCATATGACTCATTTTTTCTTAATAGAATTTTCAATATATGCATAAGAACTTTTTTGTTTCCATGATGAGTGGCTTTTGTAGCAAAATTTGTTGTTTGTCAATTCTCGGTGATTTTACTAATTTTGGACATATGTGAAATCACTTAATAAAATGTTTAAATGTTCCAGATATAATTCACCTGCAGTGCGCAGTAATGTTTATTCATTTTCAAGAACCTTTTTTACACCCCCCTCTCTCTTCTATCATGCAGCTTCATGACATTCTATATGGGGATAATCATAGCTGGGCTGAAAAATGGATTTCGTGGCTGAATTCATATTTCCCGATTATGAATCCTCATACTAAAGTTGTTCAACAGTGGAACCAGTTCTTTGTAATATCTTGTTTGGTTGCAATCTTCATCGACCCACTGTTTTTTTTCTTGTTATCTGTAAATGAGGTATGCTTTACCTATTTTCCCAATGGGTATTATTTATTTTCTGTATTATAATTTGCCATGGATAGAGTAGAAAAATTTGTTTATGCATCATATCCTTGTATCAAACACTACCAAGTCAGTCCCAAGTCCAGGTGAAAAAAGTCAACACAGAATTATGTTAACAAACTCATGAATATGACCTTAACTATAGTATTCAATGTTGGAATACAATTCATATACCGACTCTAATTAATTGAGACTCAAAAGTTGTTTGTTGTATGAAAATATTACATCGATTATTTCAAGCAAACACCATCAACCACAAGTGACATTTAACCACAGGATGGAATTTTCTTTTGCAACTACCACTATTCTTTGATTTAAACAACTAAATTACATCAACTTTCGTGGTGCGTTTGGTTCACAGAATGAAATTGATAAGGAATGGAAAGGAATGAGTTGATAAAGAATAGAATAGGAATATTTATTTCTTAGTTTGGTACTTTGGTTCATATAATCGAGTAGATGCTTTATTTAATTTTTGATGTTTGTTTCGCATGTTGGAATGTCTTTTAAGAAATAATTTTCACAATAAGAGAATATTCCTGCATAAAGTAAATGGGTGCATCTTACTCGCACGACCTACTCAATCTGGCCTAGCTTGACTTGGCCCGATTTGCTTGGCCTGACCCAATCAGTTTGGTTCAACTGATCCAGCTAAACCTGTCCGGACAACCCAATTGGTCTGATGATCCATCTGATTTGAACAACCCATTTGGTATGACTTGTTTGACTGGCCTAGTCAACCTGATCGACCAAACTAGTTTGACCCACCTAGTTGATCCAATTAGTTTGGCTTGCCCAACCAGCCAAACAGTTAGACTTGATTGGCATAAACTATGAGGATGACCACTTCATCATATCAAACTCTTGGCTAGGTTGATATCAGTTTGATAAATGAGTTGGATGAAATAATGTAATATTGTCATTAAAGAAAATTATAGCATCATAAATTAGGACTCAACATAAGTCCTTATAACAACTCTAGTAACCAATAACTCTAACAATGATAAAGGAATGCATTGGGCTCTTTACCTAATGAAGAAGCCTAGTAGATTTGAACTTTGGACTGACCCTTCTTATATTAAATTTGGGTCAAACCTGCAGTTCAGTAGCATGAAAGACTTCCTCTACCACACACCCACTTTTCTTTTTAATTACGTAAAATAAAAAAAAATGGATTTTTCTTTATCATTAGCGGGAAACTCAATCTCTAAAGCTCATATTATGTGTTTACCGTTTCTTAGGAAATTGTGAATGCACTATTTCTCTTTCTTTACTTTCTTTTGAAATTTCAGTGTGTAGGTCATATATCAATTTCTTTTGATGCAGGAAGAAAAATGTATAGTTTTCAACTGGTCTTTGGCAACTGGAATTGCTGTTGTACGGAGCGTGACTGATTTCATTTACTTGTTACACATGATTCTTCAGGTATGTATCTGGGTTTGTCGACATGTGATATGAACTAAAAGAGTTTTCATGGAAAACATTTAATTTTCTTGTCATCTGTAAATGTTCAGTAGGATCTATTAGCTTCATTACTATTGTATTGGCTGAGCAACTTGTTTAGGATGCCCATCTGAATCAGCTATTGAAGACAGTTATTGGCAGTGCTTGGTTGTTAGATTGCTTTATGTTAAGATGCATATGTACTTTTTAAAGTGCATTGACTTTGCCTTTTAACTGCTGCAAAAATTACAAAAATTGTAGTTTGATGATGTTAAGTTTTAGAAGTTTTAAATTTCTTATATTTCAAACAAGATTATTATGCAACTTATATGTTTTAATTTCTGAAATATAGTCTCGGTCACGTGTGTGAAGTATGAACATTTTGTTACTTATTTTTATTTAAATCATATTTGTAATTTGTATATATGTTGATATGTTATCTGTCTGTACAGTTTAGACTTGCATATGTTGCTCCTGAATCTAGAGTGGTGGGTGTTGGGGATCTAGTTCATCAACATAAGAAAATTGCTCTTAATTATCTTCGTGGATACTTTTTCTTGGACTTGTTTAATGTATTGCCACTTCCTCAGGTAAGCATTAATTTCATTCTAGTTGCAATTGTCATTGTTGTTTATGGAACAGGCTTGGATTCAGTAGTTTTCTTCTTTTTTGTTTTGATTTGATGAAGCTTTTTCTTAATGTGAGCATGTGAAAATGCGAATATAGGAGAAGATTACTTGTTTGATACTTGACTAGGAATTAAGACCATATGGACAGTAATAGAGATATTAGAGGAGAAGAGTAAAGGCCATAGCTCATACAACTTAAGTCTGGAAACAGATAAGGCATCAATTATCTAGTTGGAGACACTCCAGATGCAGAGACCAGGCATTCTTAAAATCATTTTCTTAATTTCTTTTTTTCTTGGGAAGTTAGTCATTTGGATCTCTTCATATGTGTACGATTACCTAACAGATAAATGGAGATTGATTTATGGGGTATACTACATATTTGCGTGCAATTTCTTAGCTTAATATCTCTTCCAGATTAACTCATAAGTCCATCTAAAAAATTGACAAAGCACTTTGAATTTTACTTCTTTTCCTAATGTTGGAAGAGAAATTCAAAATCTTTTGACTTATTCACATATACTTATTTCTTCTGTTTCACAAATGAAGGTAATGATATTGGCAGTGATACCAGATTATGTGTGGTCATCGGAAGCAAATTATGCCAACAATTTTTTATGTGTAATTGTTCTCCTCCAATATATCCCACGGATAATCAGATTTGTTCCATTGCTTGGTGGGAAATATGCAAGTGGTTTCATATTTGTGTCTGCATGGGCAACCTTTGTCATTAATCTTCTTATGTTTGTATTGGCTGGACATGTGGTTGGTTCATGCTGGTACCTTTTTGGCTTACTGGTGAGGTTTCAATTTATTGCAAGGATATATTATTCTATTATTTTTCTGAAGCTTCTTAAATTTCTTTTTATGCAAAATATTATCATATCATCTTAAAATTTTTACTTTAGAAACTATGATCATATCATATATCAAGATTCTACCTAGAACCATTCTCTTCCGGTCAGCTTCAGCTTCATATTAACACGAGGATGCTATATTTGCATATTAATCGATGCTGGCCTTGGCCTTTTTTTTCTTAATTGTGTGTCATGGAAATGGCACAAACATAGTCTCATAATTTATAGTATATACAAAAACTACCTTGTTCCTAGAAATCTACAACAAATAAGGTCTCTCCATTAGCATTGGCAGCATTTTTTATTAAAAAAAAATCACAAAATAATTTTAGTTTTCTAAATTATTAACATAACTAAGTGGCAGAAAATTTCTCTATGGAATTTGTCAAATAAATTACTCTTTCTCTGACATTATGAATTGCTTACACTTACAAATTTTTTGGTTTCTTTGTTGTTTCTATCATCCTTTGACTAATCAAAAAGTTGGTCATGGTATGTGCTTGTTTTACCAAGTTCTTTTTAAATAATTGATGAGTGATAGTCTATGAATGGAAGAATATTATGTACATCATCATGCTTTCCAAGGATGTTATGAATTTTTCGGCATCTTCTATCAAGCAATCATGCCAATTGTTTTGTTAGTAGTGTTTTTCATAACCTAAGAGATCAATTACAGTATTATTTATTTTTTGCATTTAAATTTTTTTATGAAATAATTGCTAAATTGTTTCCTTTAATTCTTAATTTCCTTGAGTTCTCTTCTAACTAGTAGTTGATAAATCTTGGCTTGAAGTTGTCATTCAAGCTGCAATATAATATTTGACTCTTCTTTATACCCTACCATATTTTTTTTTTCATCTAGAGTTCTTTGACAAATTTTTTTGTTATTCCCCGCCCAGGATCAATCTAACTAAACAAGTGGACATAGATAACTCTATTAACAATAATATATCTGTAGTCGTGTAATAGTGAAGAGTATAAAATAAAATAATAAATAAAACACAACTCTATCTGGAGTTATTATGTCAAATAAATAATGTTTAAACAAAACTATAGCATCCATGCGTGTTGTTCATTCATCGAAAAAGCACTCACATTAAATATAAGTGCAAGGGTCTACTTGTTTATTATTGGCTATAACTATATATCATCGTAGTTGACACATTACA
>JBBUKS010000095.1:11031905-11052421 GCA_038050645.1 Hedychium gardnerianum | reverse complement strand
CGGCGGTGGCCTCCTGCGCGAGGTCTCCGCTTGTGGGTGCCGGCGGCGGCCCCGCGCGCGAGGTCGCCTCGCTGGCGCGCGAGGACATCGCGCGATGGATCCGTCTCCTCCTTTTTTTTTTTTTTTAATATTTTTTTATAATCTTCTCTTTTCTTTCCCTCGGCTTTTTTATCTTCCTTTTCTCTGTCCTTTCCCTTTTCCTAGGGATTTCTTTCCCTTTCTTTCCCTCCCCCTTCCATCTTTCTGAGTAAACAGAACCTTTATTTCCGTCATTCCAAGTAAACAGAGGCTAAATTCTGGTGGTGCCCATTCATTTTGGAAACAATTTGGCATAAAATACTGATCAACAATCTCAGCCCGAGTTAACTGGCTCATTATATTCATTTTTTCTTCATTTATTTATTCAGGACGTGTAGCTAAGCATTCGAACTCTATGTTTGCAACATGAATCATTCTGCTTATTTTTCCTTTTCCTTTTAAGTTTGTCTTCAAATAGTATAGACAGTGCAACAAGAACCCTATGGATCAGTGGGAAGATAAATGATTTGCACGAAAATTTAGATTTGATTTTCAAGTACTTTCTAGTATTATGACTGCTTAAATATTTATGATTAGTTTGCATTGCACGCCTACATACTTGGATGTTGAATCTGGGTCTCCTACTTGAAGATAATGTCTATATTAATTGACAACCAAGAAGACATTACACAGCCAATACTTTTACATGGTTTTAGAATGAATGGGATCCAACAACTTATAGTTTTAGCTAACTACTACAATGAAATTGGAAGTGCCAATACTTGAAAATCTGATTTCACTTTGCCTGATATTATCATTTCATATCAGTTAGGTTTCAATTGGTGTTTCTCTGGTATTTGTAGATGTTTTGACTTCAATTAAATAAATAACATAATCATCATTAGCATTGTTTCAAGTTTATTCATAATTGACTAATTATTCTTCCTAACCAATGTAAGTAATTGAACATTTGTTTTCTTTGTGGAAGGATGGATGATAGGGCCTAGGGGTAGAGACATTCCTGCAACATGTTAGAGCATAAATCTCCACAGTTCCCCAAAAAACTGTATCAAATGAATGAGATGAAGCATTTGACATCTGGATTATCATCTGTCATATTTGGGCAGTATTCCTTGAAATGTTGAGTATAGAATAATTATATGTTTCAGAAGCTAAGAAGTTAGATTTTTCGTTTGATCTTACTGTATAGCTTTCTTTAATTCTGTGGAAAAAAAATTGAAAGCATTAGTAGAGAATATATATATTTCCTTAAATTTTGTGAATGTTCTTTTGCAACCCTTCTTTTCATTGATTAGGCAGGCATGAAATACTGTTTTTTTTATAATGAATTTAATCAACTGCAGAGGTTGATTCAAATGATATGGAGGACCTAGCATTGGTATTAAGTCAAGAGTTTTCTTTGACATTTAAATCTTGGACAAACTCTAAATTTGGTTTATACAGAAAAAAATTATACTCTTTAGTTTCTTGGTGATTATGCTTGCTATAATTTTAAATGAGAACCATGACTTTCTTATGCAGATATTGTTTGCCAATAGTATCTTGTCAACTTAGTTAACCATTATGATAAAACCTGGTCAAAGTGGGTTGGAGAATGCCATGATGTAAGAGGATTAATATCTTGAAAGGAGGGAAAATTCCTCTTATTAACGTTTAAAGGAGATGCTTTTCACCAAATGATTTCACTCAACACAATTTTTTTTTTCAGGCTTGGATCTTGTGAAATGGCTGATCATGCCTCCATGCTGTTGGGAAATATTTAATTGCCAAGATTTACAGCCAGGAGCGCATCAATGTCTATGCCACCCTCCTTTGCCATTGAAGAAAGGACTTCTGAGGTTAGTACTGTCAGTGGCCCTTTGAGTAGATCAAATGCTGTTACACCTGAAGTATTTGGTAATGATTCCTCTTATGGTGGTGATGTCATGAGCAATGAATATTTGCTGATGCCTGGGCCTTCGGGACTGTGCAATGATCCTGATTGGACTGAGTGCCCTGCAGCTTATAAAACCAAAAAGGCATCTACTCTTTTACTTAAAATTTAAGTGAGCTAATGAACATTATTGCAGATGAGATGCATTTGGAAATTGATGCATGACAGGGAATCATCAAGAACAAAACTATAAGCTTTATCTCACATGTTTCTTCTCTAAATTTGATGTGCAAAAACAATAGCCTTCATTTAATCTAGAATTAAAGTTTTTACGTAGCAATAACATTGTGCCTTATGATAAGGACTTACCATTTGTTGTTTGGTATCCAAATAACAACAGCAGTAGTATAGCATCTTCAACTTGTGCAAATAAAAACTACTTCAGATGAGTTTACCCTGGATTGTTGGATGTAAATGAATATGGACACAACTGAGTGGATTTACTCAAACCATTCCTACAACTTGAACTCCTGTATTATCACTACTTTGGTTAAGAAAGAATTCTACCATCCCCAAACTGCATAAATGCCAACATCACCACTTTTCTCCTTCTCAATTTGATATGCCAGTTTATAGTTGCTTTCTTTGTTTCTATAATAAAAAATAAAAACCTCTAAGAAACAGTTAAAATTACATTTTCTGGGTGGGATGAGACAATACTATAGCAGTGTCGTTTTGGATTGAGGCCCTTGAGGATCAATGCATTGCACTTGGTCTTTGCCAATCTATCTTTTGAACTTATTCCTCAACTAGCCCTGTGCCTAGCAAAAGTTTGTCAACCTGACCCAATCAGTTTGGATCAGTCTAGTACAGTGCTTGTTTGGATGATGATTATCCCTGATAGCATATAATAAAAGGAAACACTCGACCCGATGCCCAAGTGCCCAAGCTTCATTCTCTTGCATGTAAAAGTAAGCTATTGTTATAGATATAATGTCATAATAAGGTGACCTCAAATGGTTGAGACTAACTAAGACCTGATGACATCAATTACAGTCGATGAAGGCATAATTAAAGCTTAACTAGTCAAGGAGCAAAATTAGACTAACCATTTTCTTTATGATGTGATGATTTTAGATGTAAGTTGAGTGATAACCAATGTTAACATAGATCTTGGGTTCCAATGAAATAAAATATAATGGTGTGCACTCCATATAAAAGTTTCTGACTAGAGTTAGCCTGGATTTGAGATTGGATTGAAATTGAATCTGAACCACTTGACCCTATGATGGTACTGGAAGCCCTTCTGATATTTGACGCGCACAAATAGGAATTTTTGTAAGACAATTTGGATGCTTAAAGTTGGAAGACATTCATCTAATGGATGCCACTATACATAGTGATTGGTGTATGGTGGTTGCTAAAATTGGAATTCCTTCAGTTGCAATGATACCATATTCCTGCATATGTGCAACCTGTTAAACTTATTTCCTTCTTAGTTTCAAAAGAGAAAATTATCTATAATACAAAAATATTTTGTGCTTTTTCCCCAAAAGACAAGAGGTATTATGTCTTATCTTTCAACTCGACCTTAATAAGATTAAAAAGAGGTGGTTTCAATCAGAACACTGTAGAGAATCAGGGTTGCTGTTTTAAAGACCTTAGCCTTGCCCTACACATTTGTGCTTTGAGTGTTGCTTGTCATCGAAGATTGTCTTGAAGTCAATCTCTCTAATCTCTAAAATCTCTTTATTGACAGATAAGTATTTTTCATATGCTGGTGTCCCTCCTCCTGCTTGCCGCTCCTCCTCCTCTCTCCTCTGAGTTGTGTCTGAATCTGCCCTTCGGCTGATCGGACCTCGGCGTCTTGCGAATCAAAAGCACGTCAGCGGTCGACATGGCCCCTCCGACGGCCAAGTCAGCTCCAAGCCAAGAGAGATTGAACTCGCGTGTATGCGAGGAGCTCGAAAAGGAGCGCTTCGAGGGAGAAGAGTAGTCTCTACGTGAGGGAAGAAAACTATACCTTTGTTTACCTCTGAGGAACCTTATATAGCCGAAGACATAGAATCTCCATGTGCCCGACCACATGTGTGGAGTGTGGAGTGTGGAGAGCCAAGGGTTGGCCGGGTGGGTGGCACGAGATCGGGCACTGACAGAGACAATGGTTGGGTCATGCCCTGACATGGTAGGGTCATTAGCCAAATGTCATCTTCGCGGTCCGGCCGTTGAGCCGTTAGCAAGGTGTCATCTTTGTGGTCGGGTCGTTAGCTAGGAGTCACCCTTGGTTTCCGAGGGTGGTTGATGGCTATGGGACGTGGTAGCTGCGCCTTTCAGGTTTTGTCGGAGCTTGGGGTTAAAGAGACGACTTGGCTATGAGTCTTCCGCTTAAGGAAGTTCCTAGATGTGAGCATAGTTGGGCGAGAAGCAAGAGTGTATGTCTATCCTGCGCGGAGAAGAAAGGGTAAGGGTTAACCTAGTTGAGTTCACCTGGGCTCCATCATATGCCCCCCTACAAATCAGATTAAAGAGCAAAGTCGAATGAAGACCGATTAAAAAGTAGACAAATGACTAAAATAAAAAAGGAATAAGGGATTCCCTGGATAAGAAGAACGAGGTGTTCCTAACGGATTCCTTGTCAAGAGCGCTCTTAATTAGGTGAGTAGAGCGAGGTATCAGATCGCCTGGGCGGAGAAGAGGGTGAGGACCCGATCGGGCTCACTCGAGTTGTATCACATGTCCCTCTCCAAGTCGGATTGAAGGGCAAAGTTAAATGAAGTTTAATTGAATAAGCGCGGGACAAAATGTCGATCCTGCCCCGATTAAGGAAAGAAGTGCAATCCTGTGGTCTTAAGGATAATTAAGAAAGTCATAATACCAATCCTGCCCCAATCGTAGAGAGGAGCTCGACCCTATGGTCGTGAGGATAATAAGAAAATCAGAATATCAATCTCGTCCTAACTAAAGAGTAAAGCTCAATCCGTGTGAGGACAATAAGAAAACTAGAATACCAATCCCACCCCGATCGAGGAGAGGAGCTCTTCTCTACAGTCGTGAGAATAATAAGAATACCAAAATACCAATGTCGCATCGATCGAGGAGAGGAGCTTGATCTTGCGGTCGTGAGAATAATAAAAATACCAAAATACCAATATCGCACCAATCGAGGAGAGGAGCTCGATCCTGCGGTCGTGAGGATAATAAGAAACCAGAATACCAACCCGCCTCGATCGAAGAGAGGAGTTTGATCCTGTGGTCGTGAGGACAATAAGAAAATCAAAATACAAATCCCGCTTGGCTGAGGAGAGGAGCTCGATCCTGCGGTCGTGAGGATAATAAGAAAACCAGAATAACAATCCCGCCCAGATCGAGGAGAAGAGATTGATCTTACGGTTGCGAGAATATTAAGAATACTAGATCGTAAGAAAATCGATCCCTCCCCGACTGGAAAAGGATGGTCAATCCTGCGGTTGTGAGGATGAGGTCAAATCTTTAGAGGGCCTATTCCGCCCCGACCGGAGAAAAAAGCTCAATTCCTACAGTCGCGAGGATACGACTAGATATTAAGAGAGGGGATGTTCCCAACGGGGATGATTCCAAAGTGAGTGCATGGCTGAAGTCATGTGTTTACAAAGACGAGGACCGTTGAGTGGTAGGACTGAGGTCGTGTGGCCGAACTGCATGACTGAACTTAGGTCGTATAGTCGAGCTTAATGACTGAACTGAGGTCATGTGACTGATCTAAATGACTGAACCGAGGCTATGTAGTCGAGTTGAATGACTGAACTAAAGTCGTGCGGCCGAGCTAAATGAGGTCGAGTGGTCGAGCTGAATGATTGAATTGAGGCTGTCTGATCGATCTAAACGACTGAATTGAGGCTGTGTGGCCGAGCCGAGGCAGTTACATACTTTAGTTAGGGTCGAGTCGAAGCTGTTACATACCTAAGTCGGGGGTTGAGTCTAAGTTGTTACGTACCTGAGTTAGGGGTCGAGTCGAAGTTGTTACGTACTTTAGTGGGGGCTCCGTGAAGGCTGCAGAGTACTCAAATCGGAGTCGAGTGGGGCCTGCCAAGTACTCTAGTCAGGTTCGAGTGGCCAAATTGTTGTAATTGATTCCCAACTGTTGCTCGGGTTACTAGGGAAAGGTGCGTCCATTGACAAATCTTGATGATGAAGGATGAATAGACCCGGTCGATTGATGTGACTTCATTGTCTTGTCTTTGCGATCATCTCTCAGGTTTCCTTCGCGCGTGATTAGCACGCAACCTCATACTGCAATCTGTTTGAATCACCATAGTCATTCGCATTAATGAGGCACCTGGTATCAGTGGGCGCATTGCACAAATCGGCATCTGACGTGTGCCTTTCCCGCTTGTCCTTTGATCTGGACCATATAATCCAAATGTTTTGTCTTCTGCTTCATCATAGGCGTTCACATAGGTAGTTACTATTACTTTATTTGCTCCACTTTCACTGTTGGATCTACAAAGACAATGGCGGGTTAGATCTTTACCATTCGCCGATCTACGTGATTTTTCATCGCACTACCTCATCCGGCTATAAAAAAGAATTGAGTGCGGTAAAAACGCTCGCTACGTGTTTTTTTACTGTCAACATTGTAGTTCTTCGCATCTTCCTTTGCTTCTCGAGCGACCGTCATCTTTGTCACACGTAAGCCTCCTCTTCTTTTGCATTCATTTTAGCTCGTTTAATTAGCTTTAATATTGACAAGATGCCTCACAAACAATCGACTTCCTCATCTAAGGGCACGACTAGTTCAAGCCGAGCAGGCTTCCGCCTTTGGTTCGAAAGTAACCGCTCAAAATTGCTTTACGACTCTTGTAGGTCTTTAGTTCACCGTTTCCATATCCTGTCTAATTATCCTATAATGTCAGCTACCATGAACGAGCGCCCTCATCTTCCCCCCGCTCGATCAACCACCTTTTTTTAGGGCACATAGAAGGCGGGTTGTGTTTTCCTCTTCATCCATTCTTGTTAGAAGTTTTCGCCTACTTTTCTTTGTGTTTAAATCAACTAAGCCCAAATTCTTTCCAATTTTTGACCGGCTTTTATACGTTTCTTACTTGCATCTAATCCCTACCCCTTTCTTTTTCCATTTCTTCTTTCAACTGAAAATGATCGAGTCGGGGGTATTTTACTTTATGACTCAGCCAAAGATTCAATTCCTAACGGGCGTTCCAACCTCTCTCAAAGGATGGAAAGACCAATATCTTTTTTGTTTGGTCGATTGTGCCCTTTGCTTTTTCGTCCCAGTGGCTTCATACCTTACCACTGTGCCCCCCTTTGCATCGCTACCGTGAAAGGGAAGAATACAAAATAGTCATCCTAAGGTTGGATGGTCAAGTATTCCACCTCGGTTAGCTTCTTACCGAGAGCACCCTTGCCCGAGTGAGATTAAGTCCAGCCCCTTCGAACCCATCCGTCTCGTTTGGTAGGTCTTTTTTTCTCCATACCTTGATTATTGCTAGTATATTGATTGTACATGTCTACATAATTTGTCATCATGTTGGCCGCCCAGAAAAAGGTAGCAGCCATGCGAAAGCGAGCTGCTGAACAAGCAACCATTGCCTTTAAGGAGCCTTCTACTGCCAAATCGCCTATACAAATCCTGGACTCCCTCCTAACCACGCAATCGAACCGAGCGGTGACATTGCTGGACCCTCTACCTCGCCCCAAGCTGGATCCACAGCCGAGCTAGCCTCTCCTCTCATAGATGTAACTAACAAGCAAGCCGAGGCTTCTGCTGCTCTTGAGCTCGAACTAGCGACCCCAATTTCCCCTCGTTGCTTGCAAAACGTTGTAAGTGATTAGTAAGGAGGTCGCGTGCCTCCCTCCTCGGCTTTCGAACGGTTCCCCTCTCCCTATCAACATTCTACCCCGAACGGTCCCTGAACATTTTCATCTGAGAGATATGCAGGGAGTATGACTCCCCCCCTTGCTGTTGAGCCTCTTAACGTGACTCCGTAGGTGAGGCACTCAAGTAGCAGACCACGACCTCGCAGCGACAAGCCGCTCCCCTTCTTTTCGGCCCTTCGTCGTTGGACCCCTTGCGCGACTAGTCAAGCACACATCCACCAATTAAGCTGGGCCTAACTCGAAGATTATATTATGCAAGGGATGACACAAGTAAGGCTCTTATTCATTCCTCATTGTAAAGGCTTTCAAGTAATATAAATGACTGACATTAACTTGTCCTGGGTCATCAAAAGGGATTAGCGAGTGTGCGCGAAGTGGATGATCGGTTGCGAGAGGGACATGGCATCTGAGCGGCCAATCATAGCAAGGTCATGAAGCTGAAAAGTTGAATTTTCCGACTAAAAGACTTGAAGATAGCCAAGGCCCAGGTGGACGCCCTTCAACAGGAGCGAGAGGGTCATTATCGTGATCTGGAAACGATCCGAGAGAGGGAGAATGCCGCTTTAGGCAAAGTATCTCTGATGTTGTCCCAGACAGAGGTGGCAGAGCGGAGGGTAGAAGAAGCAGAGTGGCGGGCAACCGAGGCAGAGATCGCAAAGGAAGAGGTGAAGAATGTTGTTGATATGAAGCTTCGGTCGGTTAGGTTGGAGAAGACTATTGAAAATTTAAAGATTAATGTCCGCAAAGAAGGTGGTTCTGAAAGAGCAGAAGAAAACATGGGCTAAAGAATGGGAGTCCAACTTATGCACCGATCCAGAGGTACATCCCAAGATAGCCGAACGGATGCTTGCCTTTCTCCAATTAGGCTTTGAAGACTGTGCAGCCTAGTTCAAGGAGGCCAATTATTCGCCGTCTGGTGAAGCCCCCACCTTCTTAGACCTAGACCAGGCTATCAATCATGCTCTTGCCGACCTACTTTCTTTTAAACCTCGGTCCAAATGATGTATAAGTACTTTAAGGGCGAACACCTCTTCAAACATTCAGAACTCCCATCCCGTGCAGGTTTGTTTTGTAAGGCCATAAGGCCACTGACTTAGCTTTTTTCTTTATTTTTTTGTACATACTTTGTATACAAACATTTTCTTGCGTTTGCCTGCTTGAGCCGCTCAGGACTATGCTATCCACTAAAATAAGGCCTTAAATGATAAGTATTCCACGACCTTTGTAGTAGTTTCCCGTACAAGTTCTCTAAATAATATGCTCCAATTCCTGCATGGCTTACCACATGGTAGGGCTCTTCCCACATTGGACCTAATTTGTCTCCTGCTTCGCCGGCTAAACTTATCACAAGACTAAGTCGCCAATTTGAAATGAGCATGGGACGACTCGTTTGTTGTATGCACGACTAACTTGTGTTCGATACTGTTCGGCTTGATAAAAGGCGCTCATCCTCTTCTTCAACTAGGTCGAGTTCTTCATGCCGAGCAATTTTGTTGCCTTTGGGAGTGTATGTAGAGACCCATGTTGTTTCCATTCCTATCTCAGCCGACAGACGGCTTCAGCTCCATATACCATACTGAAAAGATTTCTCTTGTGGCTCAGTGAGGCATCATTCGTAAGGACCATAAGATGTAAGGCAACTCTTCCACCCAAGTTCCTCCAATGTACTTCAACTTAGTCTTCAAGCCTTGCACCAGCTCACGATTAGTGACTTTCGTTTGCCTATTGCTCTAAGAATATGCCATGGACGTGAAGGCATGTTTGATCTTTAATTCTCGACGCCAATTCTGCATCTTTCTTCCTTGAAACTAACATCCATTGTCTAATATTAAGCCCTGAGGAATGTCATATTGGCATACATTGTTTCTCCATATAAATTTCATCATACGAGCGACCGGCTTGGCTTCGACCCATTTAGAAAAATAGTCGACAACCATAATTAAAAATCTTTTGCACTGTGTCGAGCGAGAAAAGTTCCCCATTGATCGAATGGGTAGACAACCACTGCAGCTTCATTAGTTCGGCCAGCCGGTATGCCAAGTGTGGTGCTGTTGACAACTTTCACAAGTCTTCACCAATTACATCACATCTTTTTGCAAAGTGGGAGGGCCAGAAATAGCTAGCCAGCAATGTCTTCCGAGCGAGTGGCTACCCTTGTGATTCCCGTATGCTCCTTCATGTATTTCTCCTAAGACTTAGTTGGCTTCTTGTTCGTCCAAACGTTGCGAAAGTGGTCCGACAAGACTCCGTTTTTGATGCAATATTAAGCGGCTCTGTGCTTGAGCTATCGTGTCTACGCGGGGTCGTTGGGCAACTTCCCTGCTTTAAAATATGATAAGAACTCGGTTCTCCGTCCACGGCTGGGTCTGGATTGGTCGTCAATTGTGGTACTAACTCAACTTGAGATACCACGTCCCGAGCAGTCCATTCCCCCAATGAGCTTGCTAGCTAAGCCAACTCATCAACCTTTTGGTTTTCTCGTCTAGAAACCTATTTCAGCAAAACTTCCGCAAAGTGTTCTTTGTCTCGTTCTACCGCTTCGCAATATTTCCGACATTTTCATCCTTGATCTCGAAGACCCTTTTTACGTGCGACACTACAAGCTGAGAATCCATATGAATTAAAATCCGTGTGGCACCTACATTCCGTGCGACGTGGAGGCCTGTTAACAAGGCTTCATATTCTACTTCATTGTTAATCGAAAGTGTAATTTTGTCACCCTTCGGAGATATTAGGATCACTCCAACTCCACTGCCTTCATTAGTGGAAGAGTCGTTCGCATAAGCTATCCATGTTCTTGTTCCTCTTTTTGCACAATTTCACCAAGAAGTTCGCGATGTTGGTGCTGGAGGCACCAGATAATCGAACCTAAGTTTTGATAATTGACAAACATTCAAAGTTAAGGGTTGTTATGTTTTAATGAGGTTGACTAAGTGTGCAGGTAGCTCAACCTGAAAGTCCTAGTTGAGGCTAGGCAAGGAAGTCCTGGTTGAGGCTAAGCAAAAGTCCAAACAGGTTTGGAGGACCGGATGTTTGACATCTCTCCTGAGAAGAGTGAATTAGGACGCGTTCTCGAAAAGGGAGCAGTAGGTGTCGGTATGATCTAGGGTTTCATTGAAAATTCAAAAGTCAGAACCGGACAGTCCTATGAATGTCAAATGATGTTATGCTTACTTTTATATACTTATTGTGCTAACTCTGTGATGCAGGAATATGAAATCGGAAGTTGGCCGGAGTTAGGGGATTCCAGGCGACCGGAATGGTTCCAAGCGCCCGGAGGTCTGGGCGACCAGATGGGATTCAGGCGCCCGGAATGGCCCAAACTCAGTCACGCGTGCAGCCGAGATGACATGCTCCGATTGGCTGGCATACGTCATCATCTAGGCGTCCGGAAGAGATACAGGCGCTCGAAGACGGATAAGTCTCCGGATAGAATTTCGACCAGATGTCGCCACATCAGCAGTCCAGCCGCTCGGAGTTGGATAACTCATCGACAGAGGTGGATCGGATAACTCTTGCTAGATGCGCCCGGAAGGGATCTAGATGTTCGAAATGGTCAATAAAAGAGGGTTCGACTAGCAGCTTCAGTACAACAATTGCTACATCTTCTTCCAAGTGCTCCACATCTAGAAATGCTATTACGACGCCGAAACGCCGAAACGCCGCACCGACAACAACGCTCTACTTCATATCTCAATTTGTTGTCGGTATACTTTAGTTTGTTGTTCGTCTTTTATGTACTTGATTTTTCAAAGGGAACGGTAAAGTTGTTACCTTCCCTTATCTTTGTAAAAAAGCGAATTTTTGTCTCCGAGTTTGTTATTCGGAGAAGAAGATCTTTTAGTGGATTGTCCATCGGAAGCGATCAACGATCACGGGCCTTGGACTAGAGTACGGGCTGTGAACCAAGTAAAAGAACTTGCACTTTGATTGAAGGGCGCTACTGTTACTCAATGTTGCATTCGCTCAACTTTGTTGCCCATTTGACAAGTCTCCCAGTGACTTCCAGATGAGTAAGAATATGCCCGAGAGAAGTGTCTGAAAGCAGTAATTGGATGTGACAAAAAATAAAGGCGTAGTCGCCGAGCGGTAAGGGTTAGTCCCATTGTTACCAGTGCAATGAAGCTCGTGTCCTTTTAATAAATAGCTAATATAGTACACGGGATGTTGCTCTCCATTTTCTTGCCGAACCAACACAACACTTACAACTATTTCAGACATAGTTAAATACACCCACAACCTCTCACCCGGACTAGGCTGGGTCAATACCGACAACTTGGTTAAATGGTCTTTCAACTTTTGAAATGCTTGTTCGTAGTGCTTATCCCACTAGAACCGAGCAGTTTTCTTTAGGATTTTAAAGAATTGAAGGTTGTTGTTCGCCAACTGGGAAATAATGTGCGATAAAGCCGTGATCCTCCTGATCAACTGTTGCACCTCCCGAAGGTTCTGTGTGGACTGCATTTGTTGTATAACTTCAATTTTCTCTGGATTAGTTTTGATACCCCGCTCGGTCACCATGTAGCCTAGGAACCATCCTTTCCTAACTCCAAATATGCATTTTTATGGATTAAGCTTTATTTGATGTTTGCGTAAAGTGGTGAAAGTCTCTTCATGGTCAGACACCAAGTTGTCCGCTAATAGGGATTTGACGAGAATGTTATCAACGTGCACCTCCACATTACACCCGAGTTGATCAACGAACATTTTGTCCATTAGCTGTTGATAAGTTGTCCTAGTATTTTTTAGTCCGAATGACATCATAGTGTAGCAGAAAGTGTCATTCGTCGTGATGAAGAAAACCTTATTTTAGTCAACTCTAGGCAAAGGGATTTAAACTGAGATCCTATAGTAGAGTCTTTCAATCGAACAAGCTTTGTTCAAATCCTAGAAATCTATACACACTCGCCATTTCCCGGATGGCTTTGGCACTAATACTACATTAGATAGCCAGGTCAGGTACCTTCTGCACTTCTTCACCAATAACCTTGTCCTTCTTGGAGCCAAAGTGTCGTCTTTTTTGCTTAACCAGGCGAGCATCTACTCTTATATTTAGATGATGTTCCATTACCTCAGGGTTGACTCTTGTCAAATCTTTTGGGTGACCGGGCAAAGATATCTCAGTTCTTTACCAAACAGTTGATCAATATCTCCTTCAACTCAGACCAGGATCTTTAAAAATTCGAGTGGTTTTTTTCGGGCAGGACTAAACCACTTTTATTACTTCCGCCTCTTGATTGGACACCATGGAGGACTCCCCCTCCCTCACGGTGCATATTCATTCGCCAAATGTCCTTGTCGGTTCAATCTGACACTACCACTCGCTCTCTTTTGATGTGCTTGGATCATTTCCACTTAGCACTTCCGAGCAGCTTGTTGATCTCCTCTAACCTCCCCGACCTGTAGGGAATTTGATTTTCTAATGATAAAGAGAGGCGACTGCTTGTAGAGCGCTAAGAGCCGGTCAGCCTAAGATGATGTTGTAGGATGAAGGAGCGTCCATGATTGTGAAGGTAGCCAAGATGGTACACCTTTTGGGTTATGCATCCAAAGAGAGAGGCAATTTGATTTGGCCTAGCGGCTGTACTGAGTGCTCCGGAAACCTGAACAATGGTGTGGTAACTAGCTATAAATCCTCTACCTTGATCCCCATCTGCTCCAGAGCCGGCCAGAAAAGAACATGACCCATGACCGAACCCTAGTATGGGTTCCGACTCAAATAAGGGTGTGTGGTCATGCACTCCGTTCGATTGTCTCTTTCGAGCTCTGTTGGAATCTCTATCATTGCTCCTCCAGAAATCATATTAATATTAATGACCCATCGGACAAGCTGATTATCATTATCTGTTACTCTTTCTTGGCGTCCGATAATAGGATTATTTTGTCGTGGTTTGGTCGGCCGGGATAGTCTAGGCGCCCTTGCCCTTGCGGGTGTCTTGGATGTTGCCTTGGTTGATGAAGGGCTGGAGTAGTCAACGGGGCCCATACTTGAGGGTTGAAGCTTATGATACTTTCCAGCTCTCTGTCGAGCTTATGGCATTCATAGGTCTCATGTTCGCATTCTTCGGAGAACGGTATTTGCCGCGTGGCTACCCTTCTTGTTGGTAGCAGCACAAGCTGCAACCTGTTCACCCATAACATGAGGGGCTCGACCTTGTCGTAAAGCCTCTTTGACTACTATAGCCACTAGGCGTCAGAGTTGCTCCTACAAGACTGGACCTCTTGTTGTTTCGACGACAGTCGGCAAAGAAGGTCAGCATTGTTCTCTTGAATCCTCGAGCCATGGCTCGACTATCGTTTTCCTTGTGTTCACCATTGTAATTTTTTGTATTGATTCCTACAGACGACGACAATTTGATAGTGTCCTTCCTCTTGCACGGGCCGCTCCTCCCCCCTCTCTCCTTTGCGCTGTGTCTAAAACCGCCCTCCGTTGATCGGACATCGGTGTCCTGCGAATCAAAAGTGTGTGCCGGCGTGGCTCCTCCGACGGTCAAGTCAACTTTGAGCTGAGAGAGATTGAACTCGCATGTACGCGAGAAGGAGCCAAAAAAGGAGCGTTTCGAGGGAGAAGAGTAGCCTTTACGTGAGGGAAGAAAACCATACCTTCGATTACTTTCGAGGAACCTTATATAGCTAGAGAGAAGGAATCTCTACGTGGCTAACCACACGTGTGGAGAGTTGAGGGTCGGGCGGGTGGCGCGAGATCGGGCATCAGTGGAGATAATGGTTGGGTCATACCATGATGGTTGGGGGTTAGCCAAATGTCATCTTCGTGGTAGCGTCGTTAGCTCAGTGTTATCTTGGTGGTCGAGCCGTTAGCCAGGTGTCACCTCGGTTCCCCAAGGTGGTTGCCATCTGTGGGGCCTGGTAGCTGCGCTTGTCAAAGCTTGGGGTCGGAGAGGCGACTCAGCTAGGAGTCTTCCGCTTAAGGAAGTTCCTGGATGTGAGCATGACTAGGCGGGAAGCAAGAGAGGATGTCTATCCCGCACAAAGAAGAGAGGGTAAGGATTAACTCGGTCGATTCACCTGGGCTCCATCACCATATTTAGATAATATTCACATAAGGAGAAAGACACGATAGACAAGCTATATATATGAAGCTTGATACATTGTAGCATCTCATTTTGTCTTAATAAAAAAAAGGGCAACCCGGTGCATCAAGCTTCCGTCAATTCAAGGTCCCGGGGAAGGGTTTGACCACATTGGGCCTGTTGTACGTAGTCTTATCTTGCATTGCAAGAGATTGTTTGTGGGACTCGAAGGTCACACGGCAACAACTTTACTATTGCACCATATGACTCATTTTGTATTAATAGAATTTTCAATATATGCATCAGAACTTTTTTGTTTCCATGATGAGTGGCTTTTGTAGCAAAATTTACTGTTTGTCAATTCTAGGTGATTTTACTAATTTTGTTTCATAAATATGGATGTATTAGACATTTGTGAAATCACTTAACAAAATGTTTAAATGTTCCAGATATAATTATTCACCTGCAATGCTCAGTAATGTTTATTCATTTTCAAGGACCATTTTTACACCTCCCTGTCTTCTGTCATGCAGCCTCATGACAATCTATATGGGGATAATCATACCTGGGGGGTTTCGCGGCTATGCAAGATTAGGATTCCTCATACTAAAGTTGTTCAACAATGGAACCAGTTCTTTGTAATATCTTGCTTGGTTGCAATCTTCATCGACCCACTGTTTTTTTCCTTGTTATCTGTAAAGGAGGTATGCTTTACCTATTTTATCAATGGGTAAAATTTATTTTCTGTATTATAATTTGCCACGGATAGAGTAGAAAATTTTGTTTATGTATCATATCCTTGTATCAAACACTAACAAGTCAGTCCCAAGTCCATATGAAAAAAGTCAACACAGAATTATGTTAACAAACTCATGAATATGATCTTAACTATAGTATTCAATGTTGGGATAAAATTCATATACTGACTCTAATTAATTGAGACTCAAAACTTTGTTGTTGTATGAAAATATTGCATCGATTATTTCAAGCAAACACCATCATGCACAAGTGACATTTAACCACAGGATGGAATTTTCTTTTGCAACTACCATTATTCTTTGATTTACACAACTAAATTACATCAACTTTCATGGTGCGATTGGTTCACGGAATGAAATTGATAAGGAATGGAATGGAATAAGTTGATAAAGAATAGAATAGGAATATTTATTTCTTAGTTTGGTTCATATAATTGAGTATATGCTTTATTTAATTTTTTATGTTTGTTTCGCATGTTGGAATGTTTTTTGAGAAATAATTTTCGCAATAAGAGAATATTCCTTCATAAAGTAAATGGGTTCATCCTACTCGCACGACCTGCTCAATCTGGCCTAGCTTGACTTGGCCCGATTTGCTTGGCCTTACCCAATCAGTTCGGTTCAACTGATCCAGCTAAACCTGTCCGGACAACCCAATTGGTCTTATGATCCATCTAATTTGAACGACCCATTTGGCATGGCCTATTTGACTGGCCTACTCAACCTGATCGACCAAACTAGTTTGACTTGCCTAGTTGATCCAATTAGTTTGGCTTGCCCAACCAGCCAAACTGTTAGCCTTGATTGGCATGAACTATGAGGATGACCACTTCATCATGTCAAACTCTTGGCTAGGTTGATATCAGTTTGAGAAATGAGTTGGATGAAATAATGTAATATTGTCATTAAAGAGAATTATAACATCATACATATAGGACTCAACTAAAGTCCTTTTAGCTAAAACATCCAACATGGGAATAAATACATAATACATATAACTAGCAACTCTAGTAACCAATAACTCTTAACAATGATAAAGGAATGCATTGGGCTCTTTACCTAATGAGGAAGCCTAGTAGGTTTGAACTTTGGACTGACCCTTCTTAGATTAAATTTGAGTCAAACCTGCAATCCAGTAGCGCGAAAGACTTCCTCTACTACACACCCACTTTTCTTTTTAATTACGTATTTTTTTTAAAAAAAAAGGATTTTTATTTATCATTAGCGGGAAACTCAATCTCTAAAGCTCATATTATGTGTTTACCGTTTCTTAGGAAATTGTGAATGCACTATTTCTCTTTCTTTATGTTCTTTTGAAATTTCAGTGTGTAGGTCATATATCAATTTCTTTTGATGCAGGAAGAAAAATGCATTGTTTTCAATTGGATTTTGGCAATTGGAATTGCCGTTGTACGGAGTCTGACTGATTTCATTTACTTGTTACACATGATTCTTCAGGTATGCATCTGGGTTTGTCAACATGTGATATGAACTAAAAGAGTTTTCATGAAAAACATTGAATTTTCTTGTCATCTGTAAATGTTCAGTAGGATCTATTGAAGACAGTGATTGGCAATGCATGGTTGTTAGATTGCTTTATGTTAAGACGGATATGTACTTTTTTAAGTGCATTGACTTTGCCTTTTAACTGCTGCAAAAATTACAAAAAATTGTAGTTTGATGATGTTAAGTTTTAGAAGTTTCAAATTCCTAATATTTCAAACAAAATTATTATGCAATTTATATTTTTTTATTTTCTGAAATATAGTCTGGGTCACATGTGTGAAGTATTAACATTTCGTTACTTCTTTTTATTTAAACCATAGTTGTAATTTGTATATATGTTGATATGTTATCTGTGTATACAGTTTAGTCTTGCATATGTTGCTCCTGAATCTAAAGTGGTGGGTGCTGGGGATCTAGTTCATCAACCTGAGAAAATTGCTCTTAATTATCTTCGTGGATACTTTTTCTTGGACTTGTTTGTTGTATTGCCACTTCCTCAGGTAACCATTAATTTCTTTCTAGTCTTTTTTTTTGTTTTTTTTGCAATTGTCATTGTTGTTTATGGAACAAGCTTGGATTCAATAGTTTTCTTCTTTTTTGTTTTGATTTGATGAAACTTTTTCTTAATGTGAGCATATGAAAATGCGACTACAGGAGCAGATTACCTATTTGATACTTGACTAGGAATTAAGACCATTTGGACAGTAATAGGGATATCAGAGAAGAGTAAAGGCCATAGCTCATACAACTTAGGTCTGGAAACAGATAAGGCATCAATTATCTAGTTGGAGACAACTCCAGATGCAGAGATCAGGCATTCTAAAAATCATTTTCTCGGTTTCTTTTTTTATTGGGAAGTTAGTCATTTGCATCTCTTCATGTGTACAATTACCTAACAGATAAATGGAGATTGATTTATTGGGTATACTATATATTTGTGAGCAATTTCTTAGCTGAATATCTCTTCCAGATTAACTCGTCAGTCCATCTAAAAAATTGACAAAGCACTTTGAATTTTACCTCTTTTCCTAATATTGGAAGAGAAATTCAAATTCTTTTGACTTATGCACGTATACTTATTTCTTCTGTTTCACAAATGAAGGTAATGATATTGGCAGTGATACCAGATTATGTGGGGTCATCGAAAGCATATTATGCCAACAATTTTTTATGTGTAACTATTCTCCTCCAATATACCCCACGGATAATCAGATTTGTTCCATTGCTTGGTGGGAAATATGCAAGAGGTTTCATATTTGAGTCTGCATGGGCAAACTTTGTCATTAATCTTCTTATGTTTGTATTGGCTGGACATGTGGTTGGTTCATGTTGGTACCTTTCTGGTTTACTGGTGAGGTTTCAATTTATTGCAAGGATATATTATTCTATTATTTTTCTGAAGCTTCTTAAATTTCTTTTTATGCAAAATATTATCATATCATCTTAAAATGTTTACTTAGGAAACTATGATCATATCATATCAAGATTCTACCAAGAACCATTCTCTTCCTCTCAGTGTCATATTAATATGAGGATGTTATATTTTGCATATTAATTGGATGCTGGCCCTGTCCTTTTTTTTCTTATTTGTGTCATGGAAATGGCACAAACATAGTCTCATAATTTATAGTATAAACAAAAACTACCTTGTTCCTAGAAAACTACAACAAATAAGGTCTCTCCATTAGCATTGGTGGCATTTTTTTTTAAATCACAAAATAATTTTAATTTTCTAAATTATTAACATAATTAAGTGGCGGAAAATTTCTCTATGGAATTTGTTAAATAAATTACTCTTTCTCTGACATTATGAATTGCTTACCGTTATAAATTTTTGGTTTCTTTGTTGTTTCTATCATCCTTTGACTAATCAAAAAGTTGGATATGGTATGTGCTTGTTTTACTAAGTTCTTTTTGAATAATTGATGAGTGATAGTCTATAAATGGAAGAATATTATGTAAATCATCATGCTTTCCAAGGATGTTATGAATTTATTGGCATCTTCTATCAAGCAATCATGCCAATTGTTTTGTCAGTAGTGTTTTTCATAACCTAAGGGATCAATTAAAGTATTATTTATCTTTTGCATTGAGATTTTTTTATGAAATAATTGCTAAATTGTTTCCTTTAATTCTTATTTTCCTCGAGTTCACTTCTAACTAGTAGTTTATAAATCTTGGCCTTAAGTAGTCATTCTAGCTGCAATCTAATATTTCACTCTTCTTTATACCCTACTGTATTTATTTTTTTCATCTAGAGTTTTTTGACATTTTTTTTTATTATTCCCCGCCCAAGATCAATCTAACTAAACAACTGAACATAGATAACTCTATTAACAATAATATATCTGTAGTGGTGTAATAGTGAAAAGTATAAAATAAAATAATAAATAAAACACAACTCTATCTGGAATTACTTTGTTATAAATAATATTTAAACAAAACTATAGCGTACGTGTTGTTCATTTATCGAAAAAACACTCACATTAAATATAAGTGCAAGAGTCTACTTGTATATTATATATCATCATAGTTAACACATTACAATTATAGCCCCATTGAAAAGTGGTTTAATGCATTTGGAAACTCACCTATCCCAAGTATAACAATTTCTAACATTTTACCGCTTAAATTGAATAATGACACTACTTTTTTTTGGATAAGTAAAATTTTATAGCACGAATCAGAGTACAAAAATCGGTCTTTAGGAGTTTCTCATGTCTGATGAAGTATCAGATCAAAGAAAACACCGAGGGACCGGTATATATGAATTTGCACACTTTTTTTTTGGATAAATAAAAATATATTAAATCCAAAGAAAAAGGTGTACAACCAGGATTGGGTAAGCCCAATCACCATAATCAACCATCCCTCATCCATGAAGGCTACTTATGCCTGACACAGCGTCAGATCAGAGTATACTCCCAGGGATCGGTATACATGAGTTTGCACACTCCTGAATATCCACTCAATATCTATCTCTCCCAAAAGAAGCTACTGTTCCTCGCTCGCCAAACATAGTGAATCATAGAAGACAAAGCCAGATGGTGGGCCTTTGTCCATAGCCGACTCCCACGGTAGCATCTACCGAATACACGCATCATCCTCCTGTAAGTGGACATCTCCTGTCTCATATGTAGCCAATCTTTGATCCTCCTCCAGAGCTCTGCAATAGGAGGGCATCCAAAGAACAGATGTTCCTGTCTCCGACACCTAACGACAGAAAATGCACTATCGATCCTCCAGGTACTCCTGCCTGTCTTTAGTGGGAAGACGTCGTTGTGCCAACATCCAGAATGCGACTGCATGACTCGGCTGAACATAAGTCTTCCACATCATCCGAGCCCATGGTTTCTTGGGACTAGGGTGCCTAAAGAAATCCTAAGCCCGGGTCACACCATCATCCCGAGAAAACCAGTCTACCAACATCTATCC
>JBBUKS010000095.1:10968411-10992896 GCA_038050645.1 Hedychium gardnerianum | reverse complement strand
GCAAATATTATCCCGAAGAGACAGCATCTGGACGGGAAGCTGGGCTGATTCAGAAGGATCAGTCGACCGATCATGGAAGATCAGTCGACCGATAAACTTCGTACAGTGAAAACTGATCATGAGTTCAGTGGATCGGATAAGGTCAAGTTCTTCTATAAAAAGGAGGCCCTGCGTTCGAGACAACAAGAACGATGAAACGATTCTGAACGCTCCTCTCGACTCTTTGCGCAAAAGAACCCGCTCAAGCAACATTTGGCGCCAAGATCTTCACCAGCACTCAAGCCAGCATCGTAATCACTTTAAGTGTTGGGTAACAAGTTTTTTTGTGTTTATTTCCTGTCCTTGATTAAGTTGGTGTAGGAGTGTTACACCAACTTTATTCTGTAATCGGATCACTCTTCCGAGGGTTACCGGAAGAGGATATTAGTGGATTGCCCAACGAAACGATCTGAATGGGTCGTGGGCCTTGGAGTAGGAATCGGCGAAGGCTCCGAACCAAGTAAACCGATTGTGTAAGTTCTTTCCTGTTTTCTTTTTTATTTTCCGCTACATACTCGAAAGTTTCCGAAGAGTTTTAAAACCCGTGAAAAAGAAAGTTTTTTTAAAACACGTGATTCACCCCCCACCCCCCCTCTCACGTGCACTCGATCCTACATATCGTACCCGTCAAACATCTAATCTAATTGACATGTTTGGACTTCTTTATTCTGCTTAGTGTCCGATCAACCTGATCCACTGAGACTTTCCTGCAACACCGAATTAACAAAATAGATACAAATAGTAAAGGTTAAACCTTGTTAGCAATATTCAAAATACGCTTGTCCTGTTTACAACGCGTTTTCCTCTTAACTTGGAGTTCACTCATCCAAGGCTTCACAGATTCACTCCCCTAAGGTTTTCTCTTTGTCAAACATTCGGTCAACCTTGACTTGCTTATACTTTTCACTTACCTAGGTTAGTTTTGACCTATCATAACTTCTCACTTGTCTAGGTCAATCTTGACCTGTCAGGACTTCTCATTTGCCAAACATTCAGTCAATTTTGACATGCTTAGACTTTTTTCTTTGCCAATCATTCGATCAATCTTGATATGATTGGACTTTTCTGTTGTCTAAATCAACTTTGATATGTTAGGACTTCTTATTAACTTGGTCAACTTTAGCCAAATCCCATTAAATATATTGTCAAATAAATATCAAAAATTTGAAGGTTGATTGCACCAACAGTAGTAGCTACGAAATCATAGTTAATACAACTACATGCTATAACTAATTATTATAGTTATAGCAGTTATGCAATCGTAGTTGCTACAACATATATAATAGTTATGATTTCATAGTTGCTATAATATATCCGATCGATTTAGAATTTGAGTGAAAGATATAAATAAGATAATAATAAAAATAATATTGGAAAATAGTTGTATTGTTTTATATGAGATAGGATGCTCTTTTTATATATATATATATATATAAAAGTGTGACTTTTTTTTTAACGATTTAGAAGAAAAAAATGAGTTTTCTTAATTTTTACCCTTTCTTTTTTAGCATCACTCGAAGATTCTTTATCTACAAGTTCAACGAACCTTGAGAACTATATTCAATAAATCGAATGTGTTTTCAGCTAAAATTCAAATCTGTTGCTCCATATTTTCTTCAACTATCCCCGAGTTCCATGAAAAATGTAGAAATAGAATAATAATATTTTTGGCTTTTCTAATTATCATTTTTATTGAAAATTTAACTCTAATGCTAATTGCGGGATCGAAGATATAATATAATGAGGACCAAAGAGGAATAGAAGAACTTGAAAAAGGAATATAACTAAGAAAAAATTTAATTTTTTACTCTCATATTTCTTTCACTGAATAACTTAGGTTTAAATAGTCATTACAAAGTATAAAAGTAATTTAGTTTTTTTACATTAAATATATTATTATATTTTCTAGACAATGCATGTGCTAAATAATTTAATTCAACAATATCTAAAATATTTTAATTAATTATAATATAATATAATCAATTTTGACTTGATGAAGTCTAGTTCTAGAACCAAGATTCTTTGACAATTTTCTTCTAAAGAGGTATCCAGTATTGAAGCAGAGAGAGAACAATAAGGGTAGATTTCAAGTCAACTAGCTGCCAATCAAGCAATTGGTATTTTATTTTTTTAAATTGCTTCACATAAAATTACTCGCGACAAACATTTTTATTCACCCATAAATTAAGCTTATGGATATATATGGGAAATTAGCCTACTAATTAACTACGACTGACACTATTACAGTGCGCCCATGGATTAATAATAATCACTCTTAATTAGCCTATTAAGTAACTACGACTGACACTATTACAGTGCCCCATGGATTGATAATAATCACTCTTAATAAAGGTCAACCGGCAGCTTCGGCTCCACCACCACAAGCAGCGGTTCTTTTTTCGGCGTCGACAGCCCAAAGATCTCCTCCATGCTCAGCTCCTCCGCCTTCTTTCCCTCCGGCAGCTTCCACCGGAACCCGTGCAGCAGGTTGGCGAGACTGAGCTGGATGACCTTGAGCCCGAGGTTGTAGCCGGGGCACATCCGCCGGCCAGCGCCAAAGGGCAGCAGCTCGTAATCATGCCCTTTAACGTCCAGCGTGCTACCCTCGAACCGCTCAGGCCGGAATTCCTCCGGATCGTCCCACACCGTCGGGTCCCGCCCGATGGCCCACACGCTCACCAGCACCCGTGTGCCAGCGGGGATATCGTAGCCGTCGACGGTGGTCTGCTCGCGGGCGAGGCGGGGAACCAGCAGCGGCGCCACCGGGTGAAGCCGCATCGTCTCCTTCACGATTGCCTGGATGTAGGGTAGGCTGGGGATGTCGCGCTCCTCCACCCACCGCCCGCGGCCAACCACGCGGTCCAGCTCCGCCGACGCCTTCTCGAACACCTCGGGACGACGCAAGAGCTCCGAGACAGCCCACTCCAAAGTCACCGCTGAGCTCTCTGTGCCACCGGCAATCATGTCCTATAATTTTGTTCAAATATTAAATAGTATTCGTTTCTAGTCACAAATAGCAGTTTCGAATATTGACAATTTTCAAAGATTTTGTTAATGATTTGCAAGCCTTTTCTTCTCCAGATTATTGATACTCGGTAAAGAAACTGAGATTGCGATAAAATTATTGATTATTGTTCGATCAGAATTATGATTGACAAATGAAGTATCAAAAACAGTAGTTCGGCTTGAATTTGACGCGGTAACGGTGTTCGACAAAATGCTTGAACTAATAAGAGTAGAGTAGTGCGGTACGCACCTGGGTGAAGCCCTTGACGCCGTGCCTCTCGAGTTTGACGTCCAAATTGGGATCATCGGCGAGTTGCAGGAGCACATCGACCATGTCCTTGGCCACGAACTCCGTACCCTCGCGCCGTTGCCTCTCGTTGTGCTCGTCGAGAACGTGCTCCAGGAACCGATCGAACTTGAGGCTCAGCTTCTTCATCCGCCCAATATATCCTTGGAGATCCAAGAAATTCAGCCAGGGGATCGAATCCCCAATGTTCATCACCCCGTTCAGCAGAAACAATTCGTCGAGCATCTCCTTGAACTCCTCCGGCGACACGATCGCGCTCTCCACCGCCGGATCGAGGTACTTCTTCCCCAGAACCATACGAGTGATGACGTTGAGGCTGACGGTGGTGAGGTGGTCTTTGAGGAGGACAGGAGAGGCAGAGGAGGAGGCGGCGAACAGGGCGCGATTTAGGTCCCGCACCTCCTCCACCCGGATGTACTCGTAGGAGTCGAGACGCTTGGCGCTGAAGAGCTCCAGGAGGCATATCTTGCGGGCCTGGCGCCAGTAAGGGCCGTAGGGCGACCAGGTGATGTCGGAGTAGTTGTAGGCGGTGTACTTGCCGGCGGCGGTTTGGGGGCGGGACACAAAGGAGATGTCGTGGGTCTTGAGGAAGAACTTGGCCATGGAGACGGAGGATCCGACGACGACAGGAAAGGACCCGAAGCGGAGGGACATGAGGGGGCCGTACTTTTTCGACAAATCGTGGAGGGAGCGGTGAGGGAGGCTGCCGATGAGATTTAGGTTGCCGATGATGGGCCACGGCCGGGGGCCGGGCGGCAGGTTGAGAACTCTCCGCCCTCGTCTCCGCCGAAGAAGCGCGACGGCGGCGGCAAGCACGATGGCTAGGGTTATAGCCCATTGGGGGAGCGCCATTGGTGGAGATCGGAAGATCGAAGAGAGATGCCGGTGGAGACACACTAAGGAAGGGAGCCATATATATATAGTCAGAAAATGCCTTAATAAAATTAGTGTTATTTCTCGGATATTTTCATGGTTGTTCATTGTAGTCTCCACGGAGGAGACAATTAATTAATAGTAAATTTATTATAATAAAATAAAAAATAATTTTTGATGAATATTTATTTTTAAAAAAAAATCTTCGACCATCAATTATAAATTAATTTTATTATTTATTTTTATATATATAATTTTAAAATAAATTATAAAATATATCTGAAATGAATATAATTATTTTACTACTATGATTCTTCATTGTAATTTCTCATTTCTAATTTTTAAGTAATGATTAATCGTTTCATGATCCCATTTTCATAATTAAGCTTTGTTATTATTTCTCTTTTGTAATTGAATGTGAACTTCCACATTCTTTAGAGACGACTTCCTTTCCCGTACCTTTAGTTTTAAAATATATAATAACACGAAGAGGTAGTTGGAGACCATGGAATTAGCACTGTTGAAGTCAATATTGTGTTTATGTTTATAATTTTGTCCCTTACCCACCCAAACTAACTTTATTTACATTCAAACCTTTTATGATAAAAACAAAACAACACCCTTTATTATCATTTTTTTATTTAAAAACATTTATTTTCATTAAAAAAATAAACCAACACCTTAATATATTTCTTCTTAAAAATATATTTTAATAAATATGACCTAGTTACTTCAAAATATAATTGACGGTGTCTTTCTCACCCATACAGTTCTTCTTCTTTTGATGCTTTTTGAGATGGAATAACGGAAGTCTCATGTCTGGCTAACATTTGAGGGCCTTTGAAGCAAAGTGCGTCAGTCAGAGCCGACGTTGTTGGCATAGCCCCTCCGACGATCAAATCAATTCCGAGTTGAGAAATGGGGCTCGCAACAATGTAAGATAGAAATAGATCGAAAAAATAAGGTGCATAATTGAGAAGAGTTGCCTCCACATGCGAGAAGAAATTATACATTAACTTACCTTCATCAACTGTTATATAACTGGCGGAAAATAATCTTCACGTAGGATGCATAAATCCTCAACTGTTTGGCTGAGAGGCGATTGGGGGTCCACAATCGTTGGGAGATTCGCCATGCAGGATGTCACGTGCTCACCAACTTTTGGTTGAGAGGTGGCTGGGAAACCAAAGAACAACTGTTGGGAGATTTATCACATAAAATATCACGTGCTCACCAGCTATCTAACTGGGAGGCTATTAGGAGACCAAGTGACGATAGTCATTGGGAGATTCTCCACGTAGGATGTCACGTATCCACAAACTATCCACTTGTGGGACAATTAGGACATCAAGGGGCAACAATTATTAGGAGATTCTTCGTGTAAGATGACACATGTCCACCAGCTATCCGTTTAGGGGAAGGATTTTGGATAAGTTTCCTAAGTCTAAATAGTTCGTCAAATGCTAAGTCCTCAAGAGACGCTAAATGCTTGGGGATGCAAAGTGAGATGTCGAGCGCTGAGTGTTCAAGAGACATCAAGTGAGATGCTGAGTGTCGAGTGTTCAAGAGATACCAAGTGAGATGTCGAGTGTCAAGGAGATGCTAAGTGCTCAAAGATACCAAGTGCTCGGCTCGCACAACTCTTTTCTCAAGTCTAAATGAGACATTATGATATGAAGGTTAAGTGTTCGGAGAAGAATATTAGTGAGTCGAGGGTATTCAGAAAATGAAACTGTCAAACAATAAGATCGACTACTTTAGAAAACAACAAGTATCATCAATAATAGTTGCGACTATAACTATTTATAATATACTAAATAAATTCAAATTATTATATTTAAATTTGATTAAAATTATTTTTAAAAAATTATGATATAATTATTTTAATAACTATGACATAGATTTTAATTAAATTGATAAAAAAATAGTACTTATAATTTTGATTAAATTAAAATAATTTTATTAGCTATAATTAAAATGCCATAATAACTCTAGCCTTATAGATAATAAGAGTATTTTTTAAATAAAAATTAACTCGAAGCACTATTGTAATGAAAATGATAATGAAATTGTCTTTTTAATTTTACCCTATAATAATTTTCATAATTATTGGGGCGATTTGGAAAGTGGCGCATCAGAGGAGCAGATCCTTGACCGCGTTAGGTAGTTCCGAAAGCATGCGCAACTTCCAGTGTGGACAGAATTTTTTGGAATATTAAATCAAAAGGTCAAAAGAATAGAAAAGAAAAGTGCCAAAAGCTCTTTTTCCCCCTGATAAAGTCGGACGTGGAAATTGCTGGTACAGTTCTTCATAAGCGCAATGTGTTTCAGGGCATGGAGACTTTGCGGTCAACCAAAGTCTTATACACTATTGAACTACCATTTCTGGAATACTTTTTTTAATGCATTATTTTTATGATAAAATATATATTATAATTGACCCATTAATAAATTTTAAAATACTATTTTACATGAATAATTCTAAAATACCATTAATTTATATCATAAAGATTATTAAATTAATTATGGATGATTGTAGCATAAGTATATATTGTTGTAATTATATATTGTTTTAATAAAAAGATGATTATATTCATTTTAAATATTTTTATAATTTATTTTTAAATTATGTGAAAGGAAATTAATCATAAAGTTAATTTAGAGGATGAAAAGAGTTTTTTTTTCTTGAAGATATATATTTATTGAAAATTAAATTTTATTTTATTATAATAAATATATCATTTATTAATTAATTAAATATAAAGACTAAACTATATTATATATATATATATATATGGATGATATTTATAATAAAACATTTATAACACCAGCTAGAATAAATAATACAAGACTGCACCATAAATATAAATAAAAATAAAAATGAAAGCATAAATCTCTTCCATTTTGACACAAAATGCACTTAATATTGCTCATATAATAAAAAAAACATTTATTGATTTTAAAGGATTTTTAAAAATGACTGAGAAATGAGTCGTTTAGTAAACTCACAAATATGATTGGGACGCCCTTAGAGGTAGAAATATTTTTTAATAATAAATTAAATATTCGAATTTAAATTTAGTTGTGATATATTATTAAAGATTTTTTTTATATGTTGATTATTAGGATGATTTTTATATGTATTTTTTCAATTTATTTTGATAATCATACAATTTTTTAGCAAGATTAGATCGATTATCTTAGGATTAATCGGGTTAAATATTTGATAAAAAGGCTGACTTAGTTTTACGAAAAAGGCTGATATAGTTTTACGAAATCCTGGCTGTCCATCCTTGGATGAACGGTCCACCGTTGCAATCGACTTTCTTTTCAGGCCGCCCTCGTTGCTCGCTTTCCCTCCGTTTGAAATCTCCACGCAGAAGGGCGCGTCTTTTGGATCACCCATGTCGTCCAAGACCCAGCTCGGAACCCTAACCCTAGCCTGCGCGATGTCAGAGGACGATGACGATGATTTCCAGAATCCTAGCGAGGCCTTCTCCGTCGCCCAGAGTCGGATCCTGTCCTCCCTCAATGATCGGTGCTTGCGCTCACTGAAACCCGCCGATACTTCCCGCCCCAGGAAGCGGCCACGAAAGGCCGCCGTAGCAGCAGCCGAAGGTAAAGAAAATCGAGAAAATCCAGGAGGTCTTCAAGTCGCTGCTCCGTTTTTCAGCACTTTGACCAAGGATGAGGAGCGAGTAAAGCTGGGAAGGGGGGATTGTTCCTCGATGGGGAGCTCTTTGATTTCTTCATCTGATTCTTGTATTCCCCCCGTGGTGTCCGGGACCGTGATGCAATTTGATTGTAGAAATGAACTCCAGAATGAGGAGTATTCACTTTTCCAATCTGCTGATTCGAAGGCGGTGGAAGACGGGAAAGATGAAGACGGAGGCTTTATAAATTTCAAGGCGGCTTACTCTTCCAGATCCATCGAGTCAAGGTTGTTGGCGTCGAAAGAAAAATTAGCTGCTAACATCAATGTCGGTGGCCACTTGGTTGAGGACGATTGTGAGGTTTTAGAGGTTGGCACACAGCTAAATGAGTTGATCAATCTCTGCTGCGGCATGGATGAAGCAGGATCCTCACATGGTGGAGTCTTTGAGGGAAATGAGGTCTTCTGTGAAGCAACTGGCTCAGAACAATTTACTTCAGTAGAGTGTCCACTATGTGGGGAAGATATTACTGATCTTAGTAACGAGCTGCGAGAGATTCACACAAATGATTGCCTCGACAAGGCTGGAACTATGGAGGTATAAATAATATTACTCTTCATTTGTTCAGCTTGTTTTTCTCTTTTGTTTGGGTTGGCTGAAAATAGACAGGCGGAGTTTACATTGGGATGTTTTTTTTCCTACTGATTTATGACATAATTACTGTGCTGTCTTTTTAGGTTTATTTTATTAAAATGTTTTAAGTGTATAAGATCTTTTTGATTGTAAGCTAATTGGTTCTTACTCCTTTCAGCCATGGCAATCAATTACCAATTGCCTATGTATTAAATATGTTAAACGGTAATTTAATATGAAAGGAGCTCAAGAAAGCTATTATCTTTTTTCCCTTTGCTTGATGTTACTTCTAATAATTTTCAGAATTCTACTAACACCACTTTTCAGTGGATATTCAATTCCCGTGCTGTGATTTTTTATAAGGCATATAAAAAAGCTAGATCTGAATTTGGAGTTACCAAACTTTCCTTTTATATTATTCATTTGGGTATTAATTCTATGAATGTTGGATCTAAAACCATGGAAATGATTTTATGTTCTACAATAGCTCTCTTCATTTCTTTTACATGTTCTAAGGTGGATCGGAAGGTTTTGCTAGTAATCAACAAATCATGATGTAGGTAGCCAGTCACACTGATGAGGCAAAATCAAGTGCAGCTAATGTGGTTGATACCGGCCCTGTCATCCAATGGTTACAATCTTTGGGTCTCTCCAAGTACAAAGATGTTATTGTAAAGGAAGAGATTGATTGGGAAACACTCCAGTCATTAACAGAAGAGGTACGAGATGTATATTTATTTTATTTTTCATTTTCTCTGTGTATGATCTTCAAAACGTCCTTGGGGTTCATTCAAATATACAACACACTCTTATTGTACGAGGGCAGTGATTTTACCAAAACAATAAACTTGCTGCTTTTTATCTGTTAGCGTAACTATTATCTCACTGAATTGAGCCAGATGTTGGTCTTCAGCCAAGTTAACCAAGCCATTTGAATGTTCTAAACTAGCTAGGTGATTTGTGATTGTACTAAAATCTAATCCTGTCTGCTACAGCTCTTCTTTACATTTCAATTCTAAGTTCTATTTTCAGTCCAACAAGACTTAGTACGATTAAAAAAAAAATCCAGATTAAGCCTAGCTATAGCCTGTCTATTGCTCCAGTTATTGAGTGTGTTACTGAAACTCTGATGTTAATATTCTCTTGTCCTAATTGAAATGAAACACTTAACATTGCCAACCCTTACATTGCAGGATCTGCTGAACATAGGTATAGATGCCCTTGGACCAAGAAAAAAGATTATCCATGCACTCAATGAGCTTCGGCAGAATAAACTTGTCCAATACATGGATAAAAATTCTTCTGCAGCAAGTAATGAGAAGATAAAACTACAACTACAAGTACCTGGAAATAAATTGATCACAGAGTACTTTCATGGTTCTTCTGTTGATAGACAGAGAGGTCATAAGACCAGCAAGCCACTTAGTGAAAAAGCATCTAAGGGTCCAATTCCTAAGAGAGCTTCTACCGCTACTAGAAGGGCGAAATTCAGAGACACACCACAATGGTGTTGCATAGCTGGGACTCCATTTCGAGTGGTATCATATGCTTGCCTTTTGAAGTGTTTTTTCCCCCTAAACATCAACTTTGATGGTCTATCTGTATATCTGTTACTTCTCTTTCTTGGGTTCCTTGTTTATCGCTAGCAACAAAAAGCAATTATATAATAACCTTCTGGATTCTAGTCCTAGAAAAGACATTTATGCTGAATTCATCTAATCATCATTGGCACCAGCTTCAGAATTTAGAGCACGTAAGATAGTAGCAAATTAACTGAGTTACTTCAAAGAAATTTAATTTTAGTGACAAATAGGAGAGGTTAGTTTTGTTAAAGCTGTTTCTCTTGGCTACTCATTCATGTGTATATTGGTCTCATTAAACATCTATTGGTGAATTTTGAAGACACAACAACAAGCATAATTCCATCCTACTTTTAAGGCCTATGATCTATTTGTCCTTTAGTCTACTATTGCACCCTCTATGTATAGATTGTGATATATCTCTGATTTCCTATTGAATCTCACAGGACAGCAATGAGACTGTGGAAAGATTTCACTGTCACCAAAACATTTATGATTCTGTACTGGAACTTTGATTTTTGATGTATATTACACCTAATAGTGAAGACAAGTTACATATAGATATTCAAAAAAATTCTAATGATAGGGAACTTGATTTTCTAAATCAATGTTTTTTTTTGCCAACAAATGGTGAAGAAAATGAAACTTTAATAGTGTTTTTGATAGTTTAAAAATTAAGCTGGCTGTTAGGATTTAGTATCTTTACAGTGACAGTTGAAGCACTTAAGTTTTGATTGTTTTCTTACCTCTAATTGAATATCATGTAAATAGAGTCTTAACTAACTGGAGTTACTTCTCATTATTGTTCCTTGACTCTGTTCCAGCGAATAGCATGAGTGGCTATAGATAGAAGAACATTTTTGGGATATGGTGTATAATTCCTATCATACTCTTCTTTTTTTTTGTCTACCAGGTCGCTTCATATATGTCATGTGCCTATGATAATGAACCTGTGTTTCTCTTTGCTATTTCTTGCTTTCTATCCCATCGGTTTCCATTTCATTATTGAATCCATCAATTATATGAGCTACTACTTTGGGCTAGGATTTTTCTTTTGCCTTTTAGAATTAATATAAGCAGGTTATAAGGTTGTCATATTCACAAATGAATGAACAACTTAAGGTTCAACTATTTTCTGATTTTCTAAGGAGAGTTAGAATTTTCTTCCACTTTGCTCTTGCTTTAATCAAATTGAACGTCACCTATTTAACAATTTCATTTGCAGGATGCATTTCACTATTTAAGAGGAGATTGCTCTCATTGGTTTCTAACACATTTCCATATGGATCGTAAGTTATTCATTATCCTCTGGCTTGTAGTGTAACTAATTCATTTCCATATTACATCAGCTAAACAATTACAGTACAAGGGACTTATTTTCCTGTGGGTGCTTTTTTGCTCATTTACTGCTTTTCAATTCCTTGAGTTTTCAGTTATTGCCTTTTTAAGTAGTAGTACAACTAGAACTTTGGTGGTTCTATCATTTATTTTTGTTTATTTTTGTGATATTGGAATTGTAAAAATAGAAGTATAACTAACAGTAGGAAATGTTTGCTTATTCATCTGTCAGGTTTGCCTCGTGTGCTGATTGAATACTCATAACTTCTTGCTTTAGATTGTTAGATTTTGGAATAATGTTTCAAATATGGTAAATGCTCAACTAGGATGAGTTATAATGTATAGGTGATAAGTGATGAATTTCTTGGCGATAGTGTAATGTATTATTATGCATTCTGTATGATGTTACTAGCAGTCTGCTTGTTATGCATTCAATCTGAGGTTACTAGCAGTCATTTTTTTGGCTAATGAAATATCAAATTTTAAAGCAGATACTAAACTGTAATGTTGTGAATTCCAAATGCCTGTTCCTAACTTTTGAAACAGATTACCAAGGTCTTACAAAAAATTTCTGCCATGGGAAGATTTATTGCTCCCCAATCACAGCGAACTTGGTAAATATGAAGATTGGTGTGCCATGGGATAGATTGCAGATTTTACCCTTGAACCAAAAAATTACTATCGCAGGTGTCAGTTTGACATGTTTTGATGCAAACCACTGCCCTGGAGCGATAATTATTCTTTTTGAACCACCTAATGGCAAGGTATTAAATCTCAACTCCTTAAGGATACCTCGATTGAAGCTTTGTAAGTTTGGATACTTTTCCGGAAATGATTTATATGCAATCTTGATTAGGTAGTTTTACACACAGGGGACTTCCGCTTTTCTGAAGAGATGGCAAACAATGCTCTGTTGCAGTCATGTCGTATACATACACTTATTCTTGATACGACCTATTGTAACCCTCAAGTATGACCCTGAATCTCTTTTTCATGATCGGACCTCTTACAGTAGGCACTCAACTTCATTTTTTTAATGGCGCAGTATGATTTTCCGAAACAAGAAGCAGTGATACAATTTGTAATTGAGGCAATTCAAGCAGAAGCCTTCAATCGAAAAACACTTTTCTTGATTGGTAGTTACACAATTGGTAATCTCTCATCCTCCTCAACTTCAATTATTGGCTAATGTTTACGCTAATGGAACGCATGTTTACAGGAAAAGAGAGGCTGTATCTGGAGGTTGCTCGAATTTTGAAAAAGAAAGTCTATATTGGAGCTGCAAAGCTAAGATTGTTGAGGCTCTTGGAACTTCCCGAGGAGGACATGAAATGGCTGACTGCAAATGAGATGGAGAGCCATGTTCATGTGGTTCCCATGTGGACACTCGCAAGTTTCAAAAGAATGAAATATGCAGCTACTCAATACTCTGTAAGGCAAATATCATTCAGCTGTCTTTTGCCAAATCTTTTTATCCGCCCCTTTCGGAATAAGGAAGAAATATTGTTAAAATATAGCCATAAAACATGACACGTGCATCTTGATTGTGATACATTATTTCATGTTGCTGGCCAGGCTCGCTATGATCTTATAGTTGCTATCTCACCTACTGGCTGGGCGTATGGAAAAGGCAAAAAGAAGACTCCTGGGAGAAGGTGGCAGCAGGGCACCATTATCAGGTAACTTTTGTTCAACAATCATGAATGCTCAATTAAATCAGTTGTTGATTTGTCTAGTAGTAGATAAGAATTTTTAATCAAAAAGTTGGCATGAATTAAAGCACTTAGTTGTTAATCCTTTGACTACGTTGTTTGATGTGTAAATATACCTAATTATAAATGATTGGGTTGACTAAGGAATATGAATATATTTGGTTAATATATCTTTGCAATTGTACTAGCTAATTGACATGCCTTCTGATAAGGGACGAACTGATAACTAGTACATGAAGTGTTATCATCATGAGATTTGGGGGTTAAATCCTGGCTAGTAGCCAGGTTCCTGCCCTCCCTTATGCACTAGTCACTATTCGGGCTAGCTAGACTAGCCTCCATGATTTAGCTCTTTCGTGTTGGTCCTGGGACGGATTGACGGGAGCGTTGAGGACGAACGTTTCGCCTTTTGTCACTATATATATATATTAAAAATTAATTACATTTTTCATAAAACTGTGGTATTATTGCCTCTTTCCAGGTACGAAGTTCCATACAGTGAACACAGCAGCTTCACAGAACTGAAAGAGTTTGTTCGATTCATCTCCCCGCAACAAATAATCCCAAGTGTAAATAATGATGGCCCACAGTCGGCTGATGCCATGATTTCCCTTCTTGCGTCAGATTGAAGTTTGTTCTCTGTTCAAACTCAAATCAAGCTTTCCTCTCAGGATCAGGTTTCTGGGCTCAAGAAAAACTAGCCTGATTAATATCTTCAACTTTCTTCAAGCGTTGTGAAGTGGTAAGGAAAATGCCAACGTTAAGGCATTCGTTGTTCCACTTGGAATGTAATCTCTTGTTTAATCCTTGAATTATCTGATAGCACGAAAGAACTCTATTTTATATGTGAAACAGTATATGGAGTCCCATGGTTCATTTAGTCGTTCAACGACGAAGCTTGTTTGGTGCTGGCTCCCAAGCAAATTGTCATAAAAAATAATGAAACATTGTGTTTTGTTTATACCTGATAAGGATCGAATAGAGAAAAATGATCCATAGACAAAGAAAATCATAAATATATTTAGGGAAATGTATCAGCAGGAAGTTAGCCTTTTCATTTAACCTTCTCCAATTTATTAAATCACTAACTCATACACTAATCTAGTTGATGATCAGGTCACATCTTGTAAAATTAAAATTTTCATCGCGCGGTTAAAATTCTCCTTTGGAAGTTTAAAAATCATGAAAATATCCAATTATTTTTTAAAACATTTATCATTTTACCAAGGAATTCTGATACTTAACTCATCATGACGTGCACGATTTCAGATGTACAGTTGGGATGATACCTGATCATTAGTTGTAACACATAACTACGTTTATTTTAATGCCGTAAATCATCATCCAACACTTGGAGATTACCCGCCTCACGCAACCATATTTTATAAATGAACCTTATCTCGCCACGTGGCTGCGTCCCGATTCCCATTCAATGGTTTGCGTCTTTCACAGACCAAACAGTTGACATGGGATCCACTAACTAACGTCCAACAACGGGAGTTTAAATGTTCGGCCGGGATCCCCTCCAAAACCGGCATTTCCACCGTAATAACCTGATCCTTATTGTTTCGGCAAGAATAGAAAAGAAATGTATAAAAATCAAAAGGCCATTTCAAACTTTAACATGAGCACTCTAACTTTAATGAATTATTAAATAAACATCTTTTTTTTATTTAAAAAAATAAATCAAATGGACATCCTACTACATAAGAACTATTTAAAATATCTTAAATTCATTGTATAGTAGTTATTTGCTAATTGGTACAATGTATAACAGTTAGCAAATAGCTATAATATGTAATAACTACTTTATTTTATGTTAATTTTGATCAATTGATAAATAAAATAAGAATGTAAATATTAAAATAAATAAAGTGGACTTTATATAATCCACTAAATATAGAATTAATAATATTTATAAATAATAAATAATTGCTACAATATTAATAGAACAGATAAGTCGATTGTGATTTTGACTTTAAATTTTAAAATCTGATTCAGCAATAACAATTTTAGACCGGCGAAGCTTAATGGTTGGTATTTTGAATAATTCTTAATTGATAGGATATTTACTTGATGATTTTTATAAAAAAAATATTTGACGTTCATTAAAATTGAAATGTTCTTTTGATTTTTTGCTCAAAAGAAATTCGGTTGGTAGGGTTTTGGTTCAAAGATTAGGAGCGGATCCGACACAAGTTTAAAATCACAATTGGAGCGGATCCCCACTCAACGGTCAATAACCACCTCCTGTGTATCGGACATCTCTTCCAAAGCTGGATTGGGAGAAACAGAGTGCAATCCACGCACGTAGTTGATGTCAACTTCAAGAGCGAAGAAAATTCATAGAATTGACGATCCTTTCAAAGCCTTTATCCACCTCCGTCGCCGGCGATTGGATTTAATCCATCGCGGCATCGATGAAGCTAAACTTCCCGCTCGATCAGCTCGAAGTCCGGCCGTCCATGGAGATCTTCCGTTTCCGATCAGCCTGCGAAGACGACCGCCGGTGGATGAACCGCGAGATGCACGCGAAGCTCGAGGAGTTGGAGAGCTTTTACGCTACTTACAAGCAGAGCAGAGCGAGGAGAAGCGGAAGCCAAGCGGAGGATTTCGGTGATTCAGTGGAGTTCGACGGCGACCTGCTGCTGAAAATGGTGGACGAATTGGAGCGCAACATGAGACTGAGCCGGTCCGAAGTTTCGAAAGGAAGGGCTTACGAGGATTACGCGGCGAGGCGGGGCGCGAAGCTGAGGGAGGAGGAGGTGGGATGGAAGGGGAAGCAGAGGAGGAGGGAGATGGAGGTGATGGAGAACAGGTTCGAGGAGAATTGGGTGGAGATGAAGGCGAGAAGAAGAGACGCTCCTAAAACAGAACACAAAGAGGTAATCATTGATCAATCTTTTCGATATATTTTCTCTTTTTTTGTTAGATCAATGATCCACGGCGACGAATTTGTTTTGGCAGAAACCAGTTGACAATTCAATCAAGAAACACAAAGAAAAACCCCCTAAATCTTCTTCCAAGAACAAGAATCTCGATTCTTCTGCTTCGTCCGCGCGATCTCTTCCGAGCTTTTCCAGCATCAGAAAGGAAAACTTGAAGCCAACTGCGAGGCCCGACATTAAGGCTTCGCGAGCCGGCAGGATTCCTGCAAGAAGCAAGAGCACTGCTAATCTCGGCGAATTGAAGAATCTCGCATCCTCCAAGGTTTCCAAGGATCAAAAGCGAAGGACTATTGCTCGAGGAATGGAGCGTTGCAAGTCGAGCGCAGTCCTCGAGGAGGCTACGATCGAGAATTCCATAGAAGTCGAAGAACTCCGGGGACGCGCCGTCGCGGAAGAGACATCCATTTTCCACATCGACTTGGATGGAGAAGAACCGAGGCCGAGCCAAGAGTCAGAGATTTGTGACGCTAACTTGGAAAAGCATGAGATCTCCAAGTGCGAAGCGGAAGCCGGCGATGAATTGGTCGACGTTTCTTCTGCTTTGGACGGAGAGAAGGAGACGCCACCAGGAGAGCAACGTGCAGCGGAGGCGGCTGCTGCTGCTGCTTCAAGGGCGAGGAAGAAGTGGGCGATCGCTGAAAAGCCAAGCATTGCTACCAGTAATTCCTCCGATAATCTGCTGAAGGATGTCGCGAAACAGTTCAAGAAGCTAATAAAGATAGGGAGGAAAGGCAGAATCGCAAGCAACGTAGCATCTGCCTCATCAGATTCTGGCGGCGGCGGCGGCGGCATGAAGAAACCAAGCAACGACAGCTCGGTTCCAGATCGTATCGCCGGCCTGAAAGAGGCCAAGATCTTCCCCGGACAAGGTAATACTTCATCGTAGACGCTTCTTAATCAATGCTTCAATGCGAAATCTCTCACCGAACACATATCGAACTGTGAACAGATCAATCCCTGAGCTATTCCTTTTCTGCTTCCCCTGCAAATATAAAGTTGATGGAGGATGATCAATTGGAAAGATTTCCAAAATGTAAGTTCGACGTCTACAGGTTGACAAATGCCTTTAATTGATCATCACTCGTTTCTCACACTACTTTTCGCTTTTGCCTGCCGTGCAGCGCCATGTTTTGTGTTTCCGTTCCTTCCACTCCATGGAAGAACTGAAGCGAGGCTCCATGGCAAACCGAGAGTTCCGCCCAGTAGGGTTCTGTAAGGTTTTGGTGACCAAAGTTGATGTTATAGGTTCATATAGATGAGATTCGTGCAATGGAAGTTTTCTTGTGTTTCCATTTTTGTCGCGTGCCCCTGTGATTTTTGACCCGTAAATTTTCGTAATTTATTTGTCATTTATTTTCTCCGTATCTTATTCTGAAATACATTGACAGAGACGTTAGTACGAACGTTTCATCTTTTCCACAAAAAATTAAAGAATTGAGTCACCCGGGTTAAAGGTGCAACAGCACTTCCGTTCGATTTTTAATTACGATGATTAATTTTTTCTAGTAAGAAAATAATATTAAAATATTGATTATGGAGCTATTTATACTTCTGATTTAACTGAAATTTGATCAAATTAATTATTTTTAGAATTAATTAAATAATTTTCTCTAATAAAAAATAATACTAAAATATTAGTTCAGAGCGACGAGCTAATTGTGCTTCTAGATTTAGTCTCGAATTAATTATTTTTAGAATTAATTAATTTAAAAAATTGAATATTTTGATTATCAAAAGCAAAAGTTAAAGATTTTAATATGTATTATTGAGAGGTTTAACCTTTTCATAAATGATGATTAGTTACGTATATTTAGATATTTAAATTTATTTAACCTTTTCAGAATGAGTAAGGTTGTAGTCAAATTTTAATGATATTTAAATTTATTTAATAAAATTTAATTTAAAATAAATTAAATTATTTTAATAATTATTTAAATTTAATTTATTTTGACTCGAGTTTTATTTATTTAGATATTATTGAATTTTTAATGTAATTTTTTTAAGAAAAAATCTGAAAATAATGACTAATTTTCACGAGTCCACGTGAAAATTTAGCTTAATTAAGTAAATCACATGTCTCTCTGTAAATATTTAAACAGTCAAACCGGCGGTGTACTTGACTCCGGTCGCCGGTATCCACAAGTTGCCGTCGATGAACTCCGCCACGGTGAAGTTGGCCGCCTCCGCCTTGTCGCGCATCGCGTGGAAGCCCGGCCACTTGACTCGGCCCACCAAACCCGCCCCCGGCCCGGTGTTCATGTACTCGCCGTAGTACAACGTCTCGATCGCGAAGTAGCCGGCCCACGGCAGCCACCCCTCCGCCCGTATCACCGGCCCAATGTACGACTCCATGAACACGGCCCGGGAGTACTGCTTCCACGGCCGGCCCAAGTACGTCGCCGTCGAGTTGGTCCCCGCCCAGACGAGGTCGGCGGCGGCGGAGACGTTGCAGAGGTGGAAGGAGAAGCCGGTGTTCTGGTTGGGGTCCTTCCGGCCTTGGGCGGTGATCGTGTTCTTCTGCTCCAGCAGCGGCCGCCGGGATATAATCTACGTGACTCAATTCCAGTTAATGAAGATGATATAATTTGGAGCGATTAACTGATTTGATTTAGTTGGTTACTTGGGAGTTTTGGAAGACGGCGGCGGCGTTGCCGAAGATGAAGTCGACGGTTCCGGAGATACGGCAGTCGCGGAAGAACTGGCGGAGGGAGTGGGCGTAGAGGGTGTCCTGGTAGCCGGCGAACTCGCAGCGGTAGAAAACAGATAGGTCGGAGTCGGAGCGGAGGGCCACGGCCTGGTGCTTCGCCGGGCCGGCGGTGTTCTCCACCGTCAGGTCCCTGCAGATGAACCCCTTTCCGGCCACCGCTGCATGGATGAGCCGATTGATTAATAATCCATGTACAAAGCTGCAATCATATAATTAATTGAACGGTAACTCACCCAAGGTGGCGCTCCTGTAGGTGGTCCAGCCGTCGACGAAGCTCCGGTTGCCGGAGATCATCGTCTGCCCCATGCCGTCCCCGATCAGCATCAGATTCCACTTCCCCTTCTTAATCTCCACGTTCTCCTTATAAACCCCCTTCTTCACATATATCACGTATCTCCTCCCGCTCTCCGTCGGCGCCGCCTCCACCGCTGCCGCCACCGTCGTGTAGTTCCCTGTCCCGTCCTGCGCCACCACCACATCGGCCTCCTGTCGTTGGCCAGCCAGAAGCAGCCTCCTGTCCTGCGCCGACACCCAATCCGGGATACCAGGTCCCATCAGCCTCCTCTGTTTTCCTCCGGCGCCAGCGATCTCGCGGAGGCCGTCGGAGACGAGGGACGTGACTCTGTCGAGCCCAGTGAAGACGAGCTTCGCGATGAATCGGCCGACGCCGGCGTCGGAGAGGCTCTCTTTGCAGGTGTCCTGGTTGCCGAGGGCGGCGCTCATCCAGGAATGGAGGTCGGAAGGCTTTCCCTCACCGCCGCCAGAGAGGGTCCAAGTGAGTTCGTCGAATGATAAGTCGAGCAGGTCGAGGCAGTCGTTGACTGCGAAGGAGAGACGGCCGCCGCCTGCGTGGCGGGCGAAGGAGGAGACTAGCGAGGTCAATTTACTAATCTGTTCGAGTGTGGACTTAAGGGTGGAGACGAAGGACGGCGAGGGGACAAAGTAACTGCCTGCCTGCGAGGGCTTGCCCCGGTGACCGGGATCCTTCGTCGGCGTAGTGCACTGTGGCTCTAAGCACATCGCCGGCGTCGAGAGGAGGAGGAGGACAAGGAGAAGCAGAGGAGTAGCCATGCAAATCTATACAACTCCGTGCAACGAGAACTTCCGAGTCTTATAGAGTTGAGCAGAGACGCGTGCCAGCTATTTGCATGTAAATCTTTTGCATGCATATATTTTATTTTCTTGGTGGAAATAAATATATTTACTGAAGCAGAACAATCATGAACACTTGTCCATGCAACGCCATGATCTTCCATGTAAATGAAATCTACCATAGATCTCGATCAATGACATGAATCTTAAGGCTAGAGGAGTATATATATATATATATCAGGAATATAATCAACGCGGTAATGGGGACCAACCTTGTTGTGCACTGACAGAGCTTCTTTTGAAGAAAGTTTGATGCTTAATGCTCTGTAAAGTTGCTCGTGTAGCTAAGCCGACTTTTCTTTCTAAAATGTAGATTCCAGTCTAAGTAAACGAAAGTATGGAAGTTTCCGGGAGCTCGTGTTTTTTTTTTTTTAAATACAGATCATATACTACGGAAGTTTATACCGGATCGATAAGTAAATTGAAAAATATTTGTAAAAATTTATCTTAAATAATCAATATTTTTATGATTATCATTTCAATAAAAAAAATCTCTGCAATACAGAATAATTAAAATTTAATTCTTAAATATTTGATTAATTACTTAAAAAGTCTAATCAATCATTGTCCCGAGAGCAAACCTAAGAAGCTCATGTTCAAATCTATGGGTGTTCATTATTTGAGTTTAGGGATTGATTCTTATTTATTTTCATTTAAAGTGTGTAAATCAATTAAATAAATAAATTTGATCAACTCATTAAATAAATGAATAAATTTACATAGATATTGTAAATTGTCTATAAACAATATCCACAATAAATTTTTTATCAATAACTTTTTTATTAAATTTATAAAAAAGAAACTCTCAATGAATCAATCAAATAAGGTTATAAATATAAAATTTTCATTAAATAAATTTAGACCCAGAGTTTGATAATATCTAAATAAATTAGGTTCAAATCAAACTAAGCTCATGAAAAAAATCAAATTTAGCCCGAGGCATTTAAGGGAGATCATATTACACTTTATCACCCGCAATGTACTCGATTGTAAAAGCCCGGCCCGTTTGCTGAAATTGGGCCTGGCTAGCCTGGGCTGCCTGCTTATTAAGGCCCCTCATCAAGCTGCCTCGATTTTTTTATTCAAAGATTCTGTTTACTTGGATGGAAAATGAATAATTCTATAGGATGGATTTTAAAATAATTAAATTTTGACTGTTTATTTAGACCAATCAATAAGAAAGGAATAAGTGCGTTGGCGAAAACCTTTTTCTCATCGTCCCCACGAGGACTGGAATAATAAATATCACACCTTCCTTTACTTCCTACACCTAGAAATTTTAAATTATTTAATCTTCAACTTCAGTTTGTAATTAAATTTACAAGATTTGTATTTACTAAAACTCTTTAAAGGGCTGAATATACACCTGAATAATAAATACTATCCCAGCACTTTTAATTACATTGTAAAAGAAAGAATGGCAAAAATAAAAAGGTTCCCTTATTATAATTTTTCAAAAGAGCATCTCTTTTTTAAAAAATATCAAAACTTAGAATATTTGCTTATCCGAAAATATCATGCTTCTTGCATTATTCTTCTTGACTTCTTGCATTGTCATAGTTTTTTTTTTTTTTTGGATAATTTATGTGTCCCACTTTGACTAACTAATCCATTAATCTTCAAATAGATAATCTTCTTTCTGATTCACCTACCGATAAATCCGACAATTATATTATAATTGTTACAGTATGTAACAACTACGATATAATTGTTATATATATATATATATATGATTTTGATAGTCTACACATTTTATCTTGTACAATCATGTACACCTATTAAGATGACATAATCCTGATCACTGATCATATCACATATATTTTGATCAATGATGTACAAATAATCACTTCAATAGGTGCTCATGATTGTACATGATAAAATATACAGATTAACAAAACTCTCTATATATATAACTTAACTTAATCAAAATTACTAAAGCATAAAATATTATTATATTTTTTAGCAATTCAATTAAAATTATTTTAATTTGATTAAAATTATTTTAATTTGATCAAAATTATTTAAATTTTATTATAGCAGATATAATATAATTGCTAAATCAATTGTAATTATAGACGGATCTAAGCAAGAGTGACTATCCTAAATTATAGTCCAACCTAACTCTAATTTTTTGATCCATTCCTGATTATGTCCATCAAACAATCATCATCTCCCTGACTTTTGCCGGTCAAGATATTTAAGGGTGGCTAGATGATTTTACTTTGCTCTAAGTTTATGAAGTTTCCGTTGATTTTGCATTGCGAGGGAGAAGACAAAGAGGAAAGAAGAAAAGCAACGAGAGAAAAGAAAAGGGTACGGATTAATCAATTAAATTAATACTTTAAATCAAGAGTGAGAAAAGTTGTGATGAGTGATTGAGAATAATTTTAATTCATTAAATGAGAATTAAAAAGAAAATTAAAATGTGAATTATTCATGTCATTTAGGATTATATTAAAATGGTTTTTTTTTTTTATAGATTCTAGTTCTCGAACAGCTAAATTATTAGGATAATTCTGCACATATCGTGAGTACATTTTTTTTTATCATCTTAATTTATTTTTATGTATGAATAAATAATTAAATGATTATATATATATAATTATATATCTTATTTATCTATTTATGGATAACCCATGAACACCCGTTGATAAATTTTTTATTAAAAAATATCTCATCTCATCTCTAAATTTTAAATCCTAAAAATATTTTTAAAAAATACTAAATCAATTTGTCACATTAATAGATGATCCGAGCACTTGAAATTCTATGTCTATTGCAGATGGAGTCGCACATGAGGCGAACAACATAACTCCCCTCTCTTTCTATATATATATTATCATTATTTAAAAAAGGTATATAATTGATATTAAATATGGGTTAATATTGAGATTTATCAAGCGAAATTAAAATGAGAAAAAAGTTAGAATGTGTGCTCTATATGTTTGTCTTTATTTATGATTATTGTTCCTTTTCATATATTTAAATATCATACGATGACATTGTTAGAATTAGTAGAATTTTAATGTCTCTATTTTTGACTCATGTTGCATTTTACTTATGTGCATAGTTTATGAATACATAAATTAATTAATAGAATTCATACTAGTTATTAATTATGAAACTTGAGATAAATAGAAAACTCCCTCTGTTACATAATTGTTTTTTTGAGCTTAGTCTATAATAGAGTATAGTCAATCGTTCATGGGAGTATATAGTAGCTAGAGATCGTCCATGGTCAACATTTAGAGGCACCTTAACTGCCCATAAGAGTATGTAAGTAGAAGTTGACTCTGCAATTAAGATATATGTTCACCGGTGACATATCAAATAATAATATTAAATTAGCGGTAGATTTTTTCTTTTAATAGATTTGTTACGCATTATTGTATTATACATTTTGATGATTATTATCATAATTATAGTAAAAAAATAATTATGCTCACTTCAAACGTCCTTCACAATCTATCACTATATAAAAAAAAAGGATTACCGATAGAATTTTCCATCGGTATTCCGTCGGTATAAGGGTTTACTGATGGAATTACGACGATATTTGGTCAGTCGCTGTAAATCTCGTCGTAGACGAGGTTTTCCGACGGAATTAATATTCCGTTGATAAATATCGACGGAATACTAATTCCGTCATAAATATTACCGACGGGTATTTCCGTCATAAAAATTACCGACGAAAATTCCCGTCGATAATTACCGACGGAAAGACCCTATTCCGTCGGTAGTGTTCGACGGAATAGGATATTTCCGTCGGTAGATGTGCGATATATAGTGATTTTTTCACGAGACTCCACCGATGGAATATACAATTCCGTCGGTAGCGTATCACGAAAAAATCACTGTGCATCGATATACTATCGACGGAATACCATTTTTTGTCGGTAATTACCGACGGAAATCCTATTTCTGTTGGTAATTACGAAAAAAAAAAATAAAAAGTTTTTTTTTTAATTTTACTTTATACAATTTTAAGATCTATCTAAACCATCACATGCGATGGCTATACAAATATCCAATACACTCATATACACATAAATGAACTTAAAATTTATCCAAGCACACACATATCCAATCACAGACATATTTAATCACACAAACATCCAATCACACACATATCCAATCACACAAACATCTAATCACACAGAAACTAAATTAAAATCATTCACACATGCACATACACATAAACTAACTTAAACTACATTCACACATACACATACAAATTAACTAAAATCCATACACATTCAAATTAAAGTTAAAATTCATTCACATACACATATAAATCTCCTAATACAAAATACACTAACTCAAGATGGTGGCAAATACATCTCCAAATACAATCCTGTAAAACAATGAAAAAAAAATGAAGTAGGTCAAACAATAATATTTTAGAGCATAAACAAAAGACAATATCATATGATGATGGAAAAAAAATGAATACTAGAAAAAAAATTACCTGGATCATATTTTGGATATCAGATGATGATCATAAATATATCCAAATACAATCACATGAGTAGACTCC
>JBBUKS010000095.1:10942974-10958913 GCA_038050645.1 Hedychium gardnerianum | reverse complement strand
TGTATAATGTAGCAGGATATTGTCCGCCGTACAGGGGAGGTGCTGTCCGATTTTCGTCGGATAAATACCCTCCCGGGACATGACATAAAATGCACTCCACACGCGTGTCTATCACTACATGATCATAACATGTGTAAACACCACACTCGTGTATAACATGACATGAATGATCTAATACTGACACATGATCATAAACACATGCCACACGCATATCAAATAATTATAAGAGTACTCAAACATAGTATGCTCCTATTGTGCACACCACACACGTGTACACACTGTAGAATGAAAATCATAGAGACTATATGGAAATATAATAGAGCATGAAAAGTACAAATAGAAAGTATCAAACTCAGGTAAAATTTCTACTAGAGTTAATGTTAATTCAATTATCTAATCAATGAGTCATATCATGCACTAAGGACAAGGAAATAAAAAGAGTAGGGATAGAAATACCCGCCTCCAAAAGTAGCTCGTGTTGAATGTCCCCAAGTCCAAATACTTATTCTGAATCAAACCCCTAAATTCATAGAACATAAATTATAGTAACACTCCTCCATAAATCGAGTAACAATATCTAATCATAATCCGATTAATAAACATCAATTTAGTACAATTCATCAGATGAGTCATTTACTTGATCTATTTTTAAACCATTCCTCTACCCCTCTTTAACCATGTTATGTACAACTAAATATAAAAACTATAGAGGAAACGTATGCATCTGTTACCATTCTATATCTTCCAACACATCAAATATATCCCAAACTCACATAACATCCAAGAACCCTAATCATATCACATAACTTAAAACAAATTCTAAATACATCATCAATCCAATTACTATCAACATCATAATTCCAAGAATCCACATAAACCCTAAAGTTGAATTTTCCATCACGATATACCTCTATTGGTGGCTGCTAGATCAGGATTTCCACAACACCGAGATGGACTAAAATCTAGCCGGAAAGAAATCCCCTTTTCTTGAAATTGCTTGTAATTAAAACAAACCCTAAGCTAGCTTGACCAATTCATTACCATGCAATCTTACCCCTTTTCTGACAGAGATAACCGGTGGTGGATGAGCCCCATGATTAAGCTCCCAAATCCAACTTCAAAGTTGGCCGAAGATCACTATGGCCAAAAATCACTATGGTCGGTGCAAACCAAGCCGAGCAGTGATGAGGAACTCCGATGATGGCCGCAAGGTGGCTGATCTCAGGCAACAGAAAACAAAATTGTTTGTCGAAGAAGAAAGAGTTCGAATCTGACCTGGGTTCGATTTTGGAGAAAATGACAGTAGTCGACGACGAGGGCATCGACAATGGGTGATCGAGGAAGGAGATGAAAGATAGCCAAGCTAGGTTGGAAGAGGAGATCAGCTTCTCCCCTCACTCTCGGCCCGACGTTGCTTGTGGTAGTGGTCGGCGACCTTCCCTTTTAGCTGAAATGAGCTCACGGATGATGGTGGAAATGGAGAGTGAGAGAGAAGCTATGATCAAGGAAGACGTAGGCATCGGTGGATCGCCGGACAGCCCCGTTGGTGACCGGCGGCAGTGGTCGATCGAGATGAATAAGGGCGGTGGTTTGATGGTTTCGGGGAGATCGGCTTGAAAAGTCGAGTAAATGGCTTGAGGGAGAGGAGGAAGTTAATAGCTAGGTTTATATAATAAGACTTCAGGGCAAATTGATTCAACCTAGGTTTTAATGAATCCCATCAACTCCAATCTAAATTGATATTTTCAAATAGGCCTTATAAAAGCCTATTATTTATATCCCCGTGAACTTGTTATTTTAGCTTCGTTTAAATCCAGAAAATTTCTAAAAATTTTCAAAAAAAAATCTATAAATTTATTTCTCTATTAATGTTCATGATTTAGCTATTTTTAATTGTCATATATAATAGGTTAAGCATTCTTGTTTTAAAATATCACTTAAAGATTTCGGAGATAACTCAAATTTTAAAAATTTGTTTCAAGTCTCTTGAAAAAATAGTTTTTGAAGATAACTTAGAAAAACATGTTTGAAAATTTTTGAAAGCTTATGTTTTTGAAAACGAGTCTGAAATTTTCAAAAATAATTTAGCACAAAAATAATTTTGAAGAGTTTTTGAAAAGACTTGGAAAAATTTGCAAACCAAAGAGATAAGGGTAAATTTTCAAAATATTCTTGAAACATATTCAAGGATAATTTGAAGATGCTTAAAAATATTTTTCCTATTTTTCAAAATATTTTGAAAATGAATATATTTTTCAAGATAATCTATCTTTTCAAAATATTTTTCAAAAATATTTTATTTTGAAAACTCCCCTTTGAAAGATATATTTTTCAATTACATCTTCCCCTTAACCTAACACTCCTTAGGAAATTCTTGCAAACCATAAGGACCACATTCCTATGTGTCTAGAGGTTTAGGAGATCATGATTGACCTAAGGATATATAAACTTAGGTGTTGGTCAATATTTTTTAAGGGTATATGTATATAATTACATTCAATCAATCAATATTGTGAAACTAATTTTAATAAAATAAATTATAAGATTTAAAATATTTTCAAATATTTTCAATTAATTAACTTAGCATCTCACCCATTCTAGATTTTCAAACATAGTACTCTTATGATTTTGTGAGATGATTTAAAGATTTTCTTAAATTTCAGTTATTAAAGTTCTCAATTCGATTTTTGATCAAATTCAAGAACTAATTTTGAATTAAAATATTAATTAATTTTTTTTTATTTAATTTTTTAAGATTAAGTTCAAAGTTGGTTTCTATTTAAAATTAAATTAAAGTTTAAATGAAACTTGACTTAATCAGGTGAAAGTTAATTGATCAGTTTAAGATTATTTAAGTTAAAGTTAATTTAGAATTCAATTTTAAGTTAAAATTAATTAATTAAGTTAAGATTAATTTAATTTTGAATTAGTTTAAGTTTATATTAATTTCGATGAAATTGATTAAGTTAATAAAGTTTGATTTGATTTTTTTTTGGATTAATTAAATTTATTTTATTTAATTGATTAATAAATTTTTTGGATTTAATTAATTTTATTTGTTTAATTTATTAATTATTATTTTCAAATTAATTAGGATTAAATTAATTGAGTTAGAATTAATTTTGAATTAAGTTAAAATTAAATTAAAATTGATTTCAAATTAAGTTAAATTAATTAGACTATAAGTTACAATTAATTAAGAATTATGTTGAGATTAATCAAAAATTAACTTTAAAGTTTATTAGAAATTAAATTTACAATTGATTAATTTATATTTAATTATTGATTAACTTAGGTTTAATTAAAATGATTGATTAATTTAGGTTTAATTTAAAAGTTAATGATTTATTTATTAATTAATAGTTTGATTAATTGATTTGAATTAAAAAAAAGGTTATTTAACCCTTGTTAGATTCAAACTCAACTTTCTATTTATCAAGAAAGAGTTTATAGGGTAAGCTTCTAGGCTGTGGTGAGTCACATGGACATCATTAAAGTAACCACGTGTCTAAGATAAAGGTTCCCAAAAATAACTAACCTAAGGAACTTAATACTAAGTTTTGGTCTAACTAGCTCATGTTTGACTGGGGTAGCTTCAACTATATCCACTAGGTCTAGTGCACCATGTATAACACATATGATTCAACCTAGACATGCCTTTGATAAAATTTTCTTAGCCTACTATCATCCCAATCCATTCCGATGCTATGTTATCAAGGATGGTTAAATCTTTTTATAACTAACCGTTCTAACATAAAGATGCATGACATGTCATTTAAGGTATGCATGATCATGGCAAGTTGTGCATATATAATAAATAAAGCAAATCAAGTCAAGAAATTCATTGGTTTCTTTGTATTTAGAGTTTTAGGGGTTTTTTTAGAAACTTTATTATTTTTAAGAAAAGAAAAACACCATACTAGAAGGGGGTCAAAAACCTTACCTTCTAATATAGTTTACAAACCCTGGACTGCTTTACATGAAGCTCTAATATAAGGTAAGCCATTCTATCCACTTTACAAATACCAAAAAGATTCTTATCTATATCGTGCTCAAACATAACTCTATTTATAGAAAAATTGAAAGCTAGATTTGCAAGGTAGTCTACTACAGCATTGGTTTCTCTATAGATGTGTGAATATCGAACTTGATACTTCTCAATCACCCATTTGATTTTGAGCACCAGATTTCAAAAATCACAGCATATAGAAGAGGATTGAATCATTCTCAAAGCTACCAATGAATATGATTCCAGCCATATAGGAAAGAGTTGATTAACAATGCACAACTCCAAGCCTTCCAATATTGCCATCAACTCCGCTCTGACATTAGAACCCACACCTATAAGTCCATGCTTCGCCAAAACAAAATGTCCTTCATGATTTCAAATCACTACCCTATATGAAGACAAACCAGGATTACCCTTCGAGCATCCATCTATATTGAGCTTAAATCCCCCAAAAGTTGGCTTCTTCCAGTGTATCACCGAAATGGTATTTATGTACCCACCTCGCAAAGGTATTCCCATGACACCAATAACAGGAAACACACCTTTCCAGTGTCTTCATTTGATGATTCCGGCTGCCACACCCACACCCACAAAAAAACCTAATCACACTCCTTATAATTTTTTGTGCCTCCGGCTTGATCTACGATGCTTAGCATCATTCCGTGCCACCCATATAAACCATACTATCAAGAAAGGGACCGCCTCCCTAATATGCCCACCATGAGACCATTCTGGACCAACCTTCTAGTTTTCAATATGCAAAAATCTGTTCACTTTAAAAACTCTGCAAAATACAACCAAACCTCCCTAGTTATCGCTCCATGAAAGAACAAATGATCCCATGATACCACTGAAACACAACATTGACATTTGGATGCCAAGCATACTCCCCGCTATTGTAGCACAACCTCCATAGGTAGTCTTCGCTGCAGAAAATGCCACACAAAAATAGAAATCTTGGGAATTAGCAATCTGCTCCAGCAAGCATACCATATCGATGTCAACTGTTGAACTTGTCTGACATAATTCCACACAAATTTAATGTAGAACCTACCATCCATTTAAGGTTTTCAGATCATCCAATCATTTTCATTCTACTGCACCGGAATTTCTGCTATTCTGCTACAACTTCAATAGGGAGCAACTCTTGAATTTTATTCCATCTCCAAATCGAGCCATCCAGGAGATCAGCCACCATTATATCTGGGTTTCCAGACATTTCACAACACTGATATAATGGTCCTCTATCGAGCCAAGTCTCATACGAGAATTTAATTCGGCCTTTGCCCAAAATCAAACCAATCTGATTTTTTGCTCTTAGTCGTATTCTGATAAGTCTCCTCCAACAAGGTGAAACATTCCCTTTGAGTGGAACTACATCTAGAGCCATCCCACCACAATACATCCTCAAGAGGTAGATAGCCCATGGGGTCCCTTGTTCACGAAATCTGTACCACAGCTTCAAAGAGACCGCTATGACCAAATATGATAGCCTTCTTACACCTAGTCCCCCTTCCAGTTTTGGCCTACAAATGGCAGTCTAAGCAATTCAATGTGTTCTTTTGTTTGAGCTTGATGAACCCCAGAAAAAATTGGCAAATATCATCTCCAGTTGGTGTATCACTGAAATAGGAGGTAGAAGAACTTGTAATAAATAAACCGACATTGAACACAACACACTTTGTATCAACGTAAGTCGACCACCATGTGAAAGCCTCGAAATATTCCACCCAAGCAGTTTTTTCCTCACATTTTCTATCATTGGTTGAAAATAAATTGCCTTCCTGTTGCCTGCAAAAATAGGGACACCCAGGTATATAATAGGGGCCACCCCTTCCGTGAAACCTGTCACACTAACTATTTTATTTCTACGAGCAGTGGCGATACTTTTGGAGGGGAAAAAAGAGCTTTTAGCCGCATTCACAACTTGTCCAGAACATGCCATGTATACATCCAGAAAGTCCCTTAAATTTTTGATGCAATTAATAGAACCATTCATCGGAATCATAATGTCATTTGCATATGCTAGATGAGACACTTTATAATCACAGCCAAAAGCAAAAAACATTTGTGGGAACTGATTAAACAATTGGTCCAACCCCCTTGACAAAAATTTAGCCGCAATTATGAAAAGCAATGGAGAAATGAGGTCCCCTTGCCTAAGACCTCTCTTTGAATGAAAGAAACTAGAAAGATGACCATTAATTCAAACTAAAAACTAGCAATCAGCAATGCAATGTCTAATAATATCTATGAAAGAATTTGAAAACCCAAAGGCCCCCATAACTCGGAACAAAAAATCCCATTGAGCTCTATCATATGCCTTAGCCATATCAAGCTTCAAAATCACATTACCTCCTCGAACATGGTAATTTAACTTATGATTAAGCTTTTGAGCCAATAGAATGTTATCTGTTATTTGTCTTCCTTTAACAAACCCACTTTGTGATGGAGATATAATTTTATCCAACATTTGACTCAATCGATTAGCTATCAGTTTAGATATATTCTTATTTGAAACATTGCACAAGCTAATAGGTCTAAAATCTTTCCATTGTTGCACATTATCTGATTTTTAAATGAGTACTAGGGTTGTGGTAGCCATACCTTTTCGAAAGGAGCCTCCTTGGAAGAAATCCAGCATTGCCTGAAACACATGTTAATATTAGCCCTAAGAGCCAATTATGAGATGATTAGGCTTATTGGGTTAATGAATATGGATTGACTTATTGGGTTAATGGTTAATCCAATATGCTAAAATCCAACTCACTAAAGATAATTAATGGAGATTAATTATGCATTCAAGAAGAAAAATTATTGAGTTAGACTCAAATGGATCCAACTATTGGATTGAGTCCAATTCAAATTAGACTCATGGAGTAAATTCGGATTGATCAATGAGTTAGACTCATTGGGTGAACTCGAATTCATCAAGGTAGAGGAAAGGTTAATTTTGAATTGATCATGATTATACTCAACCAACTAAGGAGGATTAATTATGCTCATTAATAGAGATTAATGGAGCATTGATGAAAAGAAAATCAAGAGGCAAAAACCTTTGGTATTTATTGGATGAATATAAAAGGTTGTAAAATGAGATTTTCATGTAATTTTCGAATTTGATTCCTATTCTCCTCCTTCCTTGGCTGAAACCCGTTATGTGGTTGCTAGCACAACCTTAAGTGTCTTTCTTCTCCAAGTTTATGAGTTTTTGAGACGGACGGAACGTGTTCGTGTGGATACCGAAAGAGGCGCGAACACTTGATCGTGTTGAGATCGAACAAGTATCAAAGTTGCTGCCGGGAAAACGTAGCTCACGCAACAAAAGTATAACTCTCATAACTCTTAGTATACGAGTTTTCTTCGCATGGATCTTTTGAAAGGATCTTGATTTTATTCTGCTGCGCTTATGTTACTTTTGCGCTCAATATCCTTACAGATTGAACCAGAGTCGAGAAAAGAATCTAAAAAATATAATTTTCAAATGACAAAATCAAAAAATTTAATACTGAATGAATGAATACAACGGGAATGAAAAATAAAAATGAATAACGTCATTTTCTAATATAAAAGAATAATTATATAAAAAAATTATGTGAATTAATTCTCCTATATCCTAAATAAATACATAGATAACTTTAAAAAGTGTAAGTTTTTTTTAAATAAATTTAATTTTTTTTAATATAATAATTTTAAATCATAATAAATCATGAATCGATGATTTTAAATTATAAATTATAATCAGCTTATATAATTAAAATTAAAAATTCATATGTCAGGATGGTCGAATAGATGATTTTAAATCGTGAATTTGAATCATGATCAGATTTAACGTGCTGTCTTAATTATATAAATTTAAAATAAATTTCAATATCCAGAACGTGGGAAATCGGATCGAAGAGCTACGAGACGCATTAAATGCCTCTGTAGCATGAGCTGGCGACCTGCCATGCATTTAATGCGGCACGGAGCTCGTGATGTATAATGGCGTGCGACGCAAGAGTTGCCTGCTTTACGCTGTATATCACCGTTGTTCAGTAATCCCATCCTCCCTTAATGCTATTGGAAGTTAGCAATGATACTTCAACTGTTAATTACACTCGGATGCTTCTGCTAATTATGACCGCCACCGAAAGAACGAACAACAACAAACTCGATTAATATAGGTCATATTAATTAACAAAAAACTACCATAACTAATGGAGATCGATTCGATACATTTGGAGTGTGAGTTGGTCGGAGCGAGTCAATACCCGAACCTGCATTGACAGTGTCGTTGTGGTCATGCGCGCGGTTCGTTCTTGACTCGACTCATAACACCCCACATCACGCATCGCAGTTGAGGGCGGCCTTAATCTTTTGCACGGTGCAGGCAATGAGGTTGTTGACCGTCTCCACCGACTCCACCGTCAGCTTCGCCGTCGGCTGCAGGCTGTTCACTAGGATCTGGAACGCCACCGTCAGCAGCGACCCCTCCACCGCCTTGCCGACGTTGCCGTCGGGAAGGATGGCGAAGCCCGACGGCAGAAGGGCCACGTAGGAGGAGTCGCCGCCGCTCATCACTAAGTGCATCGCCGGCACGTCCACGGGAGCGTACACCACCAGCGACCCCGACGCGTCTGTGCACGTCTCCTGCAATATCAGCATGCTGCTTTGATCCGCGCTCATGGCCTAGAGAAAGAGAAGACAATTATCAGAAGTGAATTTGGATGAAAGAGGGAATTAATGCTAGCTAGGTTGATTGAATTCTGACGCTAGCGCGGAGGAGGGAGACGGCGTTGCCGGAGTCGGGACCCTTAGCGATGTGGGCCATCACCTGCATTGGGCCGCCGTTGGAGAGGATGTCCCACTGGCTCCGAAGCTGCTCGTTGCGGAGGAAGTCGAATACCTGCTGCGGCGTGGCAGGGAGCCAGACCGAGGTGGCGGCGCTGAGCACCACGCCCGGTGGCTCGCCAGGGTCCGCCAGGCTCTGCCGGGTCATCACCCGCACGTCCTCGCCGATGTGTACGCCCCCGCGCAGCTTGTTCCACTCGTGCGCCGAAGACGAGCACACCCCCGCGCGGAAGTTGTCCGTCATGCGCTGCGCGAGTTTCACCATGCTCCGCCGCCCGCTCGGCGTTATCGCTGCATCAAACGTAATGCCACCAAATTTCAGCGATCGATTTGCTCCGCCGTGCTCATTTCGGGAAACCGCGACTTACTGTTGGCGGTGTCGGCTGGAAGGGAGGACATGAGGATAGCCAAGGACTGACACTGGCGTTGCAGGGCGGAGACCCAACGGGGCGCCCCTAGCGCCATGCCGGAGCGCAGCGACGGGCGGTAGAGCGGGTGCACCGCTGCTTCGTCGTATTCTGCGTGCTCCACCCACGTGACCTGATCACACCACGTCAGTTCCATATTTGTTATCGCCATTGCTAAACCACGTTATCGCTTACCCTGCCTCTCGGAGGGAAAGTACACAAGCGAAACTTTTACCTCAATGCAATACTTAAACTATCACCTGAACTGACCCTGGCAACTTGGCCACCAGATAAACAAATGCTATAATGGTTTGATTATTGTGTGATAAATTCGGTTCTCAGACACGTTGCGAAATGGAGCATCTAGGATGCTATGAATTTGGCATTGTTGGCGCAGTGGGCGTTAGAACGGCTACTATTTCATAATAAATTATATATGTTAGCAAAGCTTGGAGTAAACAACCGGCTCACGAGAGAGCTGCAGAAAGGACAAGGAATAGAAAGCCCGAGGAAAGCGAGAGGGAGAGAACAAAGATGCAGAAAATTAGGAACGAGCGACGAGGGGCTTGGGAAAGCCAAGTAATAATAATTTAACAACGCAAATCGCGTTTAGCTTTGGCTCTCAACGAAAAAACAAAGATAAACGATGAGTTCTCAAGAAGCAGGAGAAGCATCTAAAGTGCGAAGAGGCACGGGAAGCCATGAGCATGGATGGACGTGTGCTTAATTTACAGAAAACAAAGAGCCGATTGAAATTTATACGAAAAAATCGGCGTTGATTGAGACATAATTGCCTGCAGAAGATCCGATTGTATTATATAGATTTGTAAGCACGAGATTAGGACCTTTGACTTGAAGTAACAAAAAAATAAGACACGGACGAAGATCACCAGAACATGAAATTAAGAGGGAAGGAGGAGGGGGAGTCGAGGGATTGTGATACCTTAGAATAACCGTTGGCCATGTCTTGCACCACGCAGCCTGAAGGCAGCCTGCGGCACCCCATGCTGTCGCCGGGATAGCCGTCTCTATATCCGTCAACGGAGACATCCACAACAGCCCAAGCTCCATCCGCAAGTTGCTTGCAGAACCTAAGGAAATGGCAGTCACGGACAGGCACAAGAGGTGACAAAACCTGAAGCTCGGCACGCATCTAGTAAAATCCTAAATTAGCAAGGATTTCGATAAACCAAGTGCGCACGAATCAGAAGCTAGCTATGAACTCACAAGTTGCAGTGCACCAGTTCTGCTGCCACCCATTCCTGCTGAGATCACATCCGTGGTGGTGGCTTTGGCGATCACTGAAGGAAACATATCTGCCCACCGATTCTGTTCATAAATCCCGCACGAAGAGCACACACTTTAATCGTTTTCGAGATCAAAATTTAAATGATTTTCAATTTGATTTGACAGCCGAATTGATGGGGCTTACTGCATCCATGAGTGTCTCGACCAGTGCCAAACTATTGATGATGACGACGCAGGTAGACCTCGTTGCCTCCGACGCGAATCCGATGGGCTTGCCCCCGACGCAGCGAGGGAAGTTTTGGTGGTACTCGTCGAAGTTCAACGTCTCCCTGCCTCCGTCCAAACCTGGAATCCAAAGAGGCTCCCCCATCTGCGCCATTTTCACCAGCTCATCCATCGCCGCCAATGCGAGCTCCAAGTACACGAGCCTCTCATGCGACCGATCAGCTCCTCCCACCACCACGTTCCTCGCGGGAGTTATGACAGAGCAGAGAGGGCTCGAGAGGCCGGCAGTGAAATCAGGCAAGGTCGTGAAGGCGACGGAGCCCAGACCAGGGAAAGCATTGGACCCGACCGCGAGCTCCAGTGTGGAGCTCGGCATGGGGAGAGCGAGCGGAGCCGAGGATGAGGAAAGAGGCTTGCCGATGAACTTACCGACGAGGGAGCAAACGCGATCGAGCTCATCCTTGAGCCGTGCGTTCTCCACCCGCAAGTGCTGCTCCTCGAGCGACACTTCGCCCAGCACAGCCAGGCCTCCGCAGTTGTTGCAGATGGGGTTCCTCATCACCTCCTTGATCGATAAATTCTCAGCGCGGAGCTTGTCGTTCTCCTGCCGAAGAGTCGTGTTCTCGTGCCGCTCCATTTGAGTCTGATTAACTCAAACCAACAACTGATCTCATCGAGCTTGTAATAAGGCAAGAAAACAGAATTTGAGAAATCAAACACCGATAATTAATCACCTTCATCTGCGTTCGGCGATTCTGGAACCAAAACTTGACCTGGCGAGTCTCCAAGGCCAGCCTCTTGCTTAGATCCGACCTTTGCTTCTCATCAGGATGAGGGTATTCTTTGAAGAAGCTGCTCGTGCGTGATCAAGAGATCAGGCCCAAAGAATTAAACAGAATAAGTTTGGAAGTGATGAAGTCGGGGCGACGCTTACGCTTCGAGTTCTTGGATTTGCTGAGAGGTGTGGCGATGGTATCGCTTCTTCTTGCGGGGATTCTCCTGCTCCAAATCCAAATCATCCCCGGACACACCACCCAAGTTGTCGCTTCCGCCGGACCTGCTCTCATTCTCGTCTTCCTTGTTCCGACGCAGCGACGACTCCACCTCGCCCCCACCAGCATTTCTGGCGACACACGTCCGGTTCGATCTGTCGCCGCCTTGGCCTTCCGTGTTCGCTTGCTGGTCATAACGAAAACACCAAAAGGGGGTCACAAAGCAAAGTCGCGTAGAGCCGCGAGCAGAAAATAAGCAAGCAGCAGCGGGCTAATCTATACCAGGGCGAGTGAGAGGCCAGGGGAAGGGAACACTGGCTTGTAGATGGAAGAGGAATCGAGCAGTGGCTGCGACACGACGGCGGAGGTGCGGTGAGGCAGATCATTCATCCCTATCCGAGCGCTGCCACTGCCGTTGCCGCCGCCGCGGCCGCCGAACAAGCCTCCAAAACTCATCAAGCTTCTAGGGCATACAACGAAATATCCACGCAGCAATAACCTAAAAGGGACAGAATAAGATGAAGATATTGAAACGGGGAACAGTCCAGAAGGAGAAAGAGAGTAGAATCGGCGATGAGAGGAGCGCACGCACGATGCACCGGACTTTGAACCAGTCGATGTTCTCCTCGACGAGCTCAAGTCGGAGTCGGGACGGGACGGGAGATATCGACAGCGACTGGGGTGAGCTGGTGCAGAAGATGGAAACGGAGTCGTCACATGTGGACGCTACGAGGCCTCATGAATCAGAGGGAGAAGGGAGAACATACAAGAAATGATGTCGGTTGACTCTCTCCTCGCTTCACTTCGCAGACAAAAAGCAAGCTCCCCTTCCCCAACGCTTCGATTAATATAGAGGAGGATGGGATGGTCCCTCCGCTGTCCCTTTCACTTCCTTTTCTTTCCTTCCTTCTAGTAAACGGAAGTTTAAGGGGACATTATTGAAAATCATTTCTATATTTTCACAGCCGTTCATCGACACAGTGACTCGCCTGCTTTAAATCTTTCATTAAGTAATTAATGATGCAGAATTTATTTTATGGATAAATAGACTTAGTGGTGAATATGGGTAAATTGAAATAAGACTGGTAAAACTCACCTAACTATGTGGTTTACTCAATACTATTTTTTTTAATTGTAAAATAACTCTAGCAAAGCTTGATTACATAGTTAGGTTAAAATAATAAAATTAATAAAGCAACTCTAACATGGTTATAAGTAAAATTAATAAACAAGTTTTTATTGAGTCTATTCTTGAATATTTAATTTATTTACCATTTTACTTAAAGTACGATGTACCTACCTTTATTATCTGTTTATATCTCTAAAAATACATTTTCACAAGAACAACACTTTATAAATAATAAAATATTTAATTTATTAGTATTAGATTCTATTCTAACTACAATGGATCAGGACATTAAAGAATGGTTGGGACTGTCATTGCAAGAGGAGTGAATAGTCATTTACTTTTATTCAAGCCTGTATCTATAATTTGTTATTATGCAATAGGAAAATATAAATATAAATGTAAAACACAATCAGACAATACAATTAACCAATTTATGTGATTTTATAACTCCCAGCTCCTATTTTATCAAGGACAGATTCAAGAATTAACGTTAAAAGAACTTGATTTAATATTATAAGTTATATATTATTATTAAATATATATATATAATAATAATAATAAGCCATTTACATTATACTGTACAATAAAATTGTGTCCTATACCATTTTAAAATATAAAATTCATCTATAATAAAATATATATTTATATCTTTAGTTAAATCTCGTTTAATTTAGAATATCAAATAATCTTCAAAAAGTTATCCTCTATTTTATTATGAAGTGTCATCTTCACATGCTTCATTGTTGAAAAGACTCACTCAATGATGACGGTAGAAACAAGTAATATCAAAACAAGATAAATCAATCTAGTCAATATAACATAAATCTTTGACCGTCCACTCTCAATCAATTATTGACACAACTCAATAAGTGTAGAAACTTTCAAATTCTTCATCACATCAAGTTTATAATATACCAATTCATATTCTAAAGTAACGATGTCTTGATCTGTGAAATCTCATCACTGTTGATTGAGTCAAATGAATTTTTAGGATCTAAAACTGTACTAAGAGAAAGAAGTTCCACTGATGACTCATTGAACCGAGTATTTAACTCCAAGAAGAAATTAATTACCACATTAAAAATATCAAAGTGATAATGATGCTCAACTATAGTTTTCTGACGGAAACGACCGATCTTATAAGGACAATCAAGGTTAGGCACATCAATTTCATTTCTCGAACAAAAAACTTTTACTTCAAAAAGAAATTCTTCTCGCCCGCATTTTCTAAGTTCTTAAAGGATAATTTGGTAGTAGAGACAAATGTAATAGCAGTCAAAATATTTTGAGATTTTCTTTGAGGAATTTGACAAAGGGTATCTGTTGTTCTCATAATTTTATGCATTAAGTACAAAATGAACACAAATTCAAAGTTTGTCATGTTTCTATAAATCCCCCAAACTTCAGTCTTAGTTCTTCCATTTGGAGAATGGTCACTAAGAATTTCAAAAACTTTACAAGTTGCAGAATACATATCTATCAAGTTTTTTACTGAGTCATAGTGAGAACTCCAACGAGTAGTTCTTACTCATTGCAAATTACCAATCTGATTGACTCCACTTCCAGAATTGCATTCTCTAATTGCTAACATATACTCAATTTCATTTCTCTGTGCAGCATGTAACATAGCAATGCGCTTAGTAGAAGTGACAATATTGATAATATTATCCAAATGAGAAAAAAAATCTCAAATAATACTGACATCCTTAGTTGCAGAAACCAATGTCAGTTGTAATTGATGGGCAAAATAGTGGACAATATGCATAGGGACAATCTATGAAAAATAATGTCCGAAGTCCATTTCATGCGCTACGCATATTGCTAGCACCATCATATCTTGGCCTCTAATTTTCTTAATCTGGAGGTCATGATGAACAAGAACATTCGATATCTCTTTTTTCAAATTCAATGAGATAGTGTCACTAATACTTTTGATGACAAAAAAATCTTTTTGTTAAAATCTCATGATTGTTCATAAACCTCAAGATAATGGTCATTTGCTCCCATTTAGATATATCTCATGCTTCATCAACAAAAATATAGAAGATATATATATCCAACTTCTTCATGAACCATCTTTCGTACTCTATTGGTCATAATATGTAAAATCTCTTTCTGAATTTCTGGAGCGATATATTAGGCATTTTTTGGAGCATTCTCAAGTACAATTTCATCAATTTTTGTACTCATTTTTGCAAAAGCCTTCACCAATTTAAGAAAATTTCCACGATTAGATGAAGATAAAGATTCATCATTACCTCTAAAAGCACAACCTTGAAGTGCTAGCCAGTGAACAATTATAATTGAGGTCCTCAAATGTAAATAATTTTTCTCCTTTTTCTATTAAGATTGGGCATGCATCACATTATCAATAGGTTGCGAGGGCTTCATCAAATTTTTAGCCCTTCTCTCGCACATAGTATGAGGCGAAGAGGCTGCAAAATCTATATGGGCAAGAAATGCACATATTTTTCCTTGATTTACCCTTTTTTCAATTGTCAAATCCTTCATTGACTAATGTCGAGATATTAGATGAATTAACATCATTTAGAAAAAGAAAATAATAAAAGCAATATGTCTTATTTGTTGAAGGCAAATACTCCAACAAATAAAATTTTTGGAACCATTTTTTTCTAAAATCAATGATTTAGACTTCAAATTTTGTAGTCGGATACTCCTTCATATCTAGTTGATAAGACCCTATCTTTATATATGAACGTCTTATTGTTAGGACCGAAGAAATTTAAATATCTCCATAATGGTATGATATTGTCCACTTTAGGCCTAGGCCCTCATGGTTTTGCTCTTAATCTCCCCCTCAAACGAAGGACCACAGGGCCCCCCTTGGTCCGATCCTCGACCCACCAAGACTTCATGCCCTTCGATCCCTCTTGATCCGAACACGGAAGCTCCTACTTCCTTTGTTCGAAGTCAATATTCTACTCACATGGCTCAATTAGATCATAGTTCTTGTGCATAGAAAGCGGCAGTCCGGGCTTTGATACCAATTGTTAGAATTGAAGGAATTTAGATATCTCCACAATAGTATGATATTGTCCACTTTGGGCCTAGGCCCTCATGGTTTTGCTCTTGGGC
>JBBUKS010000095.1:10899894-10913162 GCA_038050645.1 Hedychium gardnerianum | reverse complement strand
CCCAGGACCAACACGGAGGAGGTAAATCACGGGGGCTAGTCTAGCCAGCCCGAACAGTGACTAGTGCATAAGGGGGGGCAGGAACCTGGCTACTAGCCAGGATTTGATCCCTAGACTTCATTATGGTAACACCTCATGCACTAACTAACAGGTCATTCCGTGGGGACTTGATGTCTCTTCTTGTTATTTGTGCTGGGCGTCTCAGGGATGATTACAACGAATCAACCCTTACTTCATGCCAGGGATAATAGCTCTCATGCCCACGTGCAATCCTAGGAAGTTATCCCACATGCAAGAGACCTGCAGTTGACTTGGACGATTAATCGTCCAATTCTAACATGAGGTTCTTTGAGATCTACTGATCCAGAATGGTAGGCGATAACAACTATGTCTCCTTCCTCACCCGTTTACGAAGGAGGAAAAGGGATAGAGCAACCCCTCATCTTCCCGAGCCATCCAATCGGCAGATTTGTTATTTTTCATCATAACAGTCTCACACAACGCCACCATTCGCTTCATCATCGTCCCCGCCATCCCAATGTGGCCACTGTAGCTCTCCCTAATCATCTCCTCAATGGCAACGACCTCTTTTAGCTATTGTTGGTGGGTTGTTGTAACTGTCGTCGCCTCTGTAGTTGTTCGAGGGTGGCTAGAGGCACTGTCTCCTCGCCCTGGTCGGTCGGGGCTGATTCTCCCGAGAGGTTTCCACCCGCTCCCTTAACGCTGGAAGCGAAGGGGAGGCAGGAATCAAGGAGAGGGGCCAAAGGCAAATTTATCTTCCAATCCAGGTCGCTTGAGAAAATACAAGAATCTCTGAAGATCTTGGAGAGTTGGGCAACAAAACTACAGTACTTAGCTTTGTAGAGGCTACAAGATGTGCGTGCTCTGCTCTAGTATTTGAGGTTCCATCCATTAGTGAGGTCTTCTTCACTCGGGAATAAAATTTTTGGAGGTTATCCTTCCCAAAAGAGGTAACTGAGCCCTCTCAGTATGTTATTTGTTAGTCAACATCCTCGGAAGGGCCATCGTCCAGTGTTCGATGCCCTCCCAAATCAATATCAGGTCTCTACGCATACCATGGCACTAGCCGAGTCCCACATCGCCTGTGATGGGTCGGTTTTCTATTCATTTCTGCTCGGTAGCTCTTTGCTCCCAGATTCGAAAATTAGATGTCGAGTCTGATGCAGGAAGTGCTCGAACTATCTTTTTTGACAGATAATTTTCATTCTTATCTTGCTTTACAGATCAGTGATCTGCATGTTGGTCATCCTTCGTCCTCAACTCATTCTATAAAAATTTCCATATTACTAATTTTAGACTTATTTTTATCGATGTACTAATCCTTGTAGCATTATTTTATAAATTTAATATTTGTCTCTTCGAAATGTTTTCAAGTACTTCTAAATTTTTTTTCTTTGCCTCGGACAAATGCGTTCAATCATTCTATCTCGGACAAAGACACTCTTCAAGCAAATCCTTGTCTCATACTAGCGTCCATCGGCAAAATTCCCTTGGTCTCGGACCAAGCATCCAATCCCTCTATCTCGGATAAAGACATCCTTCAAGCAAATCCCTATTTTGGACCGGCGTCCATCGGCAAAATTCCCTTGGTCTCAAACCAAGGCATCCAATCACTCTATCTCAAATAGAGACGTCCTTCAAACAAATCTCTATCTCGAACAAGCATTCATCAGCAAACTTCCCTTAATCTCGGACCAAGGCTTCCAATCCCTTTGTCTAGGGGTGAGCAAAAGATCGGTTAAACCGAATTAATCGACCAAAATTAAAAATTTGGTTAAGATAATTCAAATTTTTTATTTTTTTTAAAGAAAATCGATTATTTCAATTTAATCGGTTCGGTTTCGATTTTAAAAATTCAAAATCAGTTAAGCCGATTAAACTAAACCGAAGTGTGAGTTTAAAAATTAAAATCCCTAATTCCTAATCCCACCCATCGGCCTCCCCTCCCGACTCCCTTCCTAATCCCATTTGGCCAATGCTCTTGCCTCTCTTCTCCTAACGCTCTCACCTCTCCTCTCGATGTTCTCACCTCAGCCTCTCGATGTTCTCTCCTCTCCTCTCGATGCTCTCGCCTCTCGTAGTCAAAGCTCCTCCCTAGTCCCTCCCCTCTTGTCTCTCTCACCATCGATAAGACCGTCGCCGACAGCCCTCTGAGTCCCCTCATCCTCACACGGGTTGTAGAGCGATGTGGAGGATTGTGATAAGGAACCTAGAAGACAAGCTTGTGCTTGCTTGATTTTTAAGATTCCGGAGAGTTGGAATATGTCAGAAGGGATCACAAAGGAATGTCGGTTGAGAATGACCTGAGCCAAAGTTCTCAATGATGTCTTCAGCCGGGACTTTGTCTCCTTCCTCTTCAAGCTTCTCTTCAAGAAGAGTTCGGAATTTCCTCTTGCAAGTAAGTAATAGAAGATTTTTTTTTGGAAAAAGTTTGGTTAATTCAGTTGAAAATTGAATCAATCGATGTTTTATCACTTTGGTTTCTTCAATTTTTGTTGGAAAATTCGATCGGTTCAAAAAAAAATTGATTTGTTCGATTACAATTAAATCAGTTCAGTCGATTAGGTTGGATTGATTTTCAACCAAATGCTCAACCCTACCTTTGTAGACAAAGGCGCCCTTTGGCATATCCTACAACTACTTATTCTCTCAACTAGGACTTAGTCGCGAATCGAGTTTTCACTCGAGCTTTATTGGGCTCTAAAGTCGGCTCTTCACACTATGTTCATTTGTATTCGTTTAAGTTTTCAATATGTTATGTATCTAAGCCCCGCAGCTCTTCGCCGTATCAACCCAGTTTCTCAAGCCCACTTCGGCATCCTACGGACTCGAACACTTTAATCGAGTATTACACTACTACCACTCCTCGACTCAACTTGGAGGGGGTACTTGTGATACGATCGGTATCTAGTTTGTTCCAGATTAGCACGATGCATCTACGTTGCCCCATCTCGATCTATCGAGCACCCTGAGCCATGCCGACTTGCCGAGCACTCTGACTTCCCAACCTCCGGAGCCAGGCCGACTTCTCGACTTTTTGAGCATCCTAAGCAACTTGACCTCCCAAGTTTCTGTCTTTCCGACTTCCCAAGTTCCCAAGCGAAGGGGCACAGTGGTTATCATGGCACTGATTAAAGAGGTGTGTTCTTTAAGGAGGTGCATGACTTCTCTCCCCATATAAGGGGAGGGGAGGAGAACTCTCATGAGGTTTGATCTTAGGATCTCATCTACTTTACTCTTTTATTCAGTTCTTATTTCGTCTTCTATTATACTTTTTTTTGGGTTCTACGATGACTTAAGTATTGGAAGAATCTCACTGAGATAACTTTTGATGAGTCCTTTGGCATATGTTATTCTCTACAAGATCAACTACGCCACATCATGATAAGAAAGCTAGGAGAAGACTTCGACGCCATCGCTCTATGATGTGGGATGAATTTCTATCGTCGCGTTATTGCGGTGAGATTTCTAACAGATCAATAGGTATGAATAATTTAGTTTAAATTATGCTAAATAAATGGAAATGTATATATTATATTAAAATTTGATTAGCAAAATTATTTAGTGATACATGGCTTATCACTACCAACCATCACTAATCATAAATATATGTTAATCTTCAATTATTTTAAATATAAATTATCCTTAAAAGAGATCTTGAGTCTCATTAACTATATGCACAAAAAAAATCTTGAGTCTCATTAACTATGTGTAGAAGGATCTTATTTTTTTCACATTTGTTGTTTGACTCTCAACATTTTTTTATGAAAAAAAAACCCATAATTCTAAAAACCTTAACCCCGCCCTCAAAATTTTCATTCCTCGAAATTATTTACTTATTTTCAATCTCACCGCCAAAATCTCATTATACTCCGAGTTGTCTCCAAATTTCCAAACAAGTCACACTCATTTTCCACCATTAAAGTCACTTTATTTTTCATTTTGATCCCCAATTTTTTAACTATTATATTCTAAAACTCAACTTCACCTCAAAACCCAAACCAAGCTGTTGGTGGGTCAGTGGGCTCCTCTGGGCCCCAATCTATATGCACTTGCCCGATGACACACAGCTTTGATAAGATTGATAGCATGTATGATAGAAAGCAATTATTGGGCCGGACGACGAGTGACCCATTTGGAGCCCCCGGCCTTATGGAGTCCAACGTGGCAGTCGACGGAGAGCTGTCAATCAATTGGTTTTCAACAGTTACAGGATTTATTCTCAAAATATTCAAATGTTCTCGTTAGAATTACGAATGCTGAAAATGCATAATTCTTTATCAATTTTTCCCTGAATATTTTAAGAATTCAGATATTTAAAATTTTGACCAAGTAATTTTAGTTAAAGTTCATTAATAAATTTTAACCGAAATCTTTTGATAGATCAAAAAGGTATTAAACGATATTTGTGGGGTTCAAAATTAGATTGTTATGAGTTCCATCCGATAACAAATATAGATATCTGAATGAACTTTGATTAAAAAAATTATGTCACGTTCTGATATCAAAGTTAAAAATTATAATATTTGAAAGCAAGCAATTGATACACACATAATTTATCGTAGGAATATCAGAATCAGACATGAACATCATACATACTTTCACTACACTACTCTTTTCCATTATATATTAACTTTTCAAAAATTCAAATCTCCTAAATCCATCGATGAATTTTTGGTCAAAACATATGGTACCTAGAGAGTTCTGATCGAACACGTTCCAAGTGCTACAAGTTTATGAAGTGCCTCGGAGTTTATATATGCCCAAATATATCATCTTGAAGTCATTAACAGCGATCAAAAAGCTTTTAAAATTTATGACTTTAAGGCAATTGGCACATACATATAATTTATCGTAGGAATATCAGAACTAGACATAGATATCATAAATACCTTCATTGGACTATCCTTTTCCATTACATGTCAATTTTTCAAAAATTCAAATCTCCTAAGTCCATCAATGAATTTCGAGCAAAACTCATTGATGGACATAAAGAACTCCAATTAGATCCATTCCAACTTTTGTGAATTTTTGTAGTGCCCCAGAGTTAAAATATGTTCTTCTTTACTATTTTTTAAAAATCAACACTATACATTAACACACCAATATTGTCATAGTGCTAGTTTTTAGAAACCAACATCACCGTGGTGTTGGTTTTTTGAAACCAACATCGTCCTAGTGTTGATTTTTAAAAACTAGCACTGTCGTGGTATTGATTTTTAGAAATCAGCATCATCGTGATGCTAGTTTTTAGAAAATAACACTGTCGTGGTGCTGGTTTTTAGAAAATAACATCGTTGTGGTGTTGATTTTTAGAAAACAACACCGCCGTGATGCTGGTTTTTAAAAACGAGCATCACAATGGTGCTGGTGTAATTAAATTGTGGTGCTTGTTTAAAAAAACTAATTTCATAGTGATTGTTGGTGGCAAAGGTGAAACTGACACCTCGGCGGCCCCTCCAGGGTGGCCCACCACTATTTGGAAGGGAGGTAAATCACGGGTGGCTACTAGCCTTTGAACAGTGGCCATTGCATGGGGGAGGACAGGAACCTGACAAGCATTACCAAGAATTGACCTCTAGACCTCTTGGTGGCAAAATCCCATGCAATAGATATATGCTCATCCCGCGGGGATAATTTCATATTGATTGTTGCATGCATGTAAAAGAGAGAGAGAAATTTAATTTAATTTAAGTGGGAAGAGAACAAAGAAAAGTTATTATTATAGGATCGGAGAAACACTAGAGGGGAGGTGAATAGCGCGTGTCATTTTTTCACTTTTTGGAAAACTCGAGAGATAACGCAGCAAAAATATAAATAACGAAAGCAACAATGCTAACACTTTTCTTTTTACTTGGTTCATAGCCTGGCGACTGTTAGTCCAAGGTTCGCGACCGTTTGATCACTTTCGTTGGACAATTCACTAAGAGTTCGAAGGTTACAAGAAATATTGAGTGTAATTAGAAACAATAATACCGACAAGAGTAGATCAAAGATTGAGCTTGATGTCGGAGCAATGTTTTGGCATCGTGGAGAGGTTTTCGGGATAGCACGCGAGTATGAAAATCGTAGAGAATTATGAATCATGGACTGATCCAGGTGCCGCAATCAAGGCTGACGTAGCGATGTCTCGGCGAAGCTCTATCCGTTAAAACTTATCTTAGTCTATGCGCCTATATCCCTTCCAAGCGCCTAGATGCTGACATGCTCTGGCCAATCAGAAGCTACCACCTCATCTAACCATTGGGCTAGTATTAGGGCGTCTAGATCCCTTCCAGGCGCCTACATCAACTATTTCTAGAATTCAACTCTTGCATCACAGACTTAGCTCATAATAATAATAATATTAAAGTGCAAAGTAGTTTTGACAGTCTTTAGACTGTCTGGTCTTGATTTTTGGATTTCTAATGAAATTTTAGGTCAGACCAACGCCTATTGTTCTCTCTTGAGAAACGTGTCCTCACCTACTCCTCTTAGAAGAGATTACCTGTTGTCAAATATCTGGTCCTCCAAACATGTTTGAACTTTTATTCAACATCCGATCTTGACTTTTGGGAATTCCTGCTAGATGTCTAGTCCTTAATCCGTCTAGACTTCTGCCTAAGGCTTCTAGTCTAGTGTCCTCGACCCCTTGAACTTATATCTGATATCTTTGATCTGTTAAGTTTTTCTGCTCAGTTTTATGGACTAGGACTTTCTTATCTAGCTGTAATTAGGACTTCTTTAATTAGCCACAATTAGGGTTTCGTTGCCTAATATCAATTAAGATTTTCCTTGCCTAACTTTAACTAGGACTTTCTTGCAAACTTGATCAAGCTCATTAGATAAAATAAATCTTAACTTTGAATTTTTGTCAATATCAAAATATAAGTTCGATTAACTGTACTTTCAACATCAATAATTACATGCAAAGGAGAGAGAAAATAGAAAAAAAAGAAGTCAAGTTTGGTAGAAAGATAAAATAGGAAAGAGATACATTTTTTGGGGGGCATTTTCAAAACCTAAGATGTTTTTTGGGGCAATTCTAAACGTTAGGGGCACCTTTTGGGGAAATAGCCGAATTATAAAAGTATCAGTACAATTATAACCAATTTAATTAATTAAAATTATTTTTTTTATTTTAATAAAATTAGAGTGTGTTTTCGTAAAAAGGCATTATAATAGTGCAGTTTCGTCCAACAAAGCGACTGCACTGGTTCGGTGCGATTTCAAAAATTGTGGGCGAAAAAGCAGAAATTCGACGTTAATGTTCCACGCACGCACGTGGAAACTTTGACATTTTCCGTGGAATTCAGAAATTCGAGTCCTTTGACTGCTACGATATTAATTCGATTCCTTTAACTCTTCTATATTAATTCGATTTGTCAGCAACCGTTTGAATACCCTTGGCGGTTTGGTGGGACATGCATTTATTTATCTACGCACGTTCGAAATTTAGCATTTCATTAAAATTTGTTGTATTATAATTGTTCCACGCTATTTGGTTTATCAAGCATTTTAATATGAATATTTTTAGTGATATCAATAAATTCAATAAGCATTTTAATAATAAAGTGATTGAAATTAAAGATTAAATTCGTGGTTCCCATATGATATGTAGGTAATGAACCGTACGTATTTTTTTAATACAATTTAGATGTTTAAATTATGCCCAACTAAGGGTGGAAATAGACAACCTCCCATTTCGATTAATTTATTGAATAAATCTAAAATATAAGTTATATATAAAATATTTATCCCTATTAAGATTTAGACTCTAATCGGTGGATTAATTTTGAATGAATTAAAATAATTAATTAATATTTGAATAATTATAATTATTAAATAATTTTGAGTACGTCGGAATAATTTTAACTAAAACTATTATAGTAACCTTAAAATAATTTTTTTTAGAATATAAAATATTCTTTTAATAATTTTTAAAAAATAGTAATCTTTAATAATAAAAAATAAAGTGTGCCTTTTTAATTTATTTATTTCTTTATTTATAAAAATAATATTTTTTAAATGTAATATAAATATGTTTTTTAAAAGAGACAAATAAAATGTACAATTCAACTCCAACAATTGAAGATTATAAAAGGATTTAACAAGCCAGCACCTTTAAACAACTTTCTCAACTACATCTTATTCTTTTCTACACATAATTGAAAACATCGATAAAATTAATATTGCTTAGGAATCCTCCGTCATTGATCTCTAACTCTGATTGATGGCCGGCGGAAGGAACGGTAACAACCGCCGCCGCCGCTCTCTTCCTCCTTTTAGTCTTGTTTCCCGACGACTGATCAGACAGCGACGACTCAGGCGAATCAGGCTGCGGCGGCGCCCTCTTCCTGGGCGAATTCTCTGCGCCGACGCCGTCGTCCTGTCGGGCGGCGCAGTCGATGAGGTGGGGGAAGTTGAGGAGTGCGTGGGCGCTGCGAGTGCGGAAGGCGGCGCGGTCGTACGCCCGCGCCGCCTCCTCGGCCGTCCCATAGGTGCCCAGCCAGACGCGGGCGCCGTTGCGGGCGGGGTCGCGGATCTCCGCCGCGTACTTCCCCCACGGCCGCTGCCGCACCCCGCGGTAGTTCATCCCCCTCGGGCGCCGCACCGCCTGTTGCGCCGCCGGCAATGACGCTGCAACAAACTCTTCCGGCAGGCTCTCAGCGTACAATGCCGCGGTGCCGATTTGGCCGCCGTCCTCGGAGTCGTCGAGGAGAAAGCTACGAATTGTGTCGAGGAAATCGAGATCTTGTACGGATTCCAGTAGCAAGTGGGCTTCCATTGATCGTATCGGCTAGATTTAGTCAGTTTCCAGAGAAAACCGATCGAATTAGAGAGAGCTAAAATGCAATTAGTTGCATCGATGGGGACGATAACAGATCAATAATCAAGTAAGTATATATAGTTGGATAAACACAGTGACGTTCATGCATCTACCAACACACTATTGAGGCGGGGATGGCTTCATGGAAGTTTCCTGGGCTTCGTGGAAGTTTCCTGATGCCTTATCGAAACTGATGCAATGTAATTGGCCAAGCCGTCACGTACGTACATGATTTGCACGTTGGAATATATGGCCGCTAATATTATATTACTCTATGTAAGGACCTTTGGGTGAGTAAAATATCTAATAAATTAAAATAATCCGGTGGAATTCGGAAGTTTAATTAATTTAAAATTTTAGTTTTTTTTTTTAAATGATTGTTTTGATTTATTGGATTAGATCTCGATTTTAAATTCAAAAATTAATTAAATCCGTTAAACCTGAATCATATTTTTTTAAAAAAATCTTTAAATAGAGATTCGACTAACTCTCGATTGGTGATTGATGACTCGATCATTCAAGTGATATAAAAAGTTTGATTAATTCGATAATCAACTAAATTAGTTAATTTTATATTAGTTCAATTTGTTAAAATTTGATTCATTCGACTTATTAAAAAAATTAATTAATTTAGTTTCAATTTATTCAATTAGATTTTGATCGATTGCTCATCCTAGAGACTATGACCAATGTAATGCTATAATTAGCCATCTGATTAGTCTCTTAATGATCATGTGTGTTTGTTGGGATCGATGACATCGTTAGAGGGATTGATCAGCCTCATATTCGATCGTGTTCATTCAATCGTCATGCAAAAGGTTAATGCAATAAAAATACAAATAAACACGAAACGAGACAAGCACAAGATGATCAGCAAACCAATTTAAAGTAGTTTAGAACCCTAATTTTTACTCCACAATTTACCATCCTAGTGAAATCATCATTAATTCTCTTCTTACTAGATATTTTTGGGAGTCAGGTAAATCATTTACAATGCTTGTTATTATATTACATCAATAATCTCTCTCAAATAAACTCTTCTTTCATTTATCAACTCGATCTCATCAATAAATATATTAATCAAGATCAACTTACCAAATGAATTGCATCAATGTATTTATGAAAAAAGATAACATTTTACTGATCTCTTATCAACAAATATATTAATCAAGACCAACTTACCAAATGAATTGCATCAATGTATTTATGAAAAAAGAAAACGTTTTACTGATCTCTTAATGTAATTTTTTTTTTCAAAAAGAAAAAGAATAAATAGAGAAGAGTGTGGATGCCGTACGGCCGAGGAACGGCCAACTGCGACGCATTCAATATGGGAAGAAGTCAAAAAGTGTATGCATAAATTTTTAAATGGGTGAGTGGGAGCGGAGAAAACGCTAGGCGGCGCCTAGTTGAGCTCACGTGCGTCTGTAGAAAAGGACATATCTGCGAAGCTTCACCACCCGACTAACTCCGTTCAAACAATCCAATCGTGCGATTCAAAAGTCCGATTCATTTTATTTCAGTTGGATTATCGTGTTTGTGCAAAGTTCATACAAATATTTTTATTGTTTGACTAGATTTGAAATAATTGATGTATTTGCATATTTATTTTTTTAATCCAAATAATCTTGTTTTACTCAAGGTAGACGTTTTGTCTTTAATTTATCTATCAAATAAATTTCAAATACATTAAACCTCTAACATATTTAATTCATTTGAAATTCAAATTCAATTTTTTTTTTGTTGTGTTACCACTACACAACCGTGTTACTTTAATCTTATAAATGATACCACAATTTAATTTCATTGAAATAATTATTTTTCCATAATTACAATAAGAGATGCCTCAAAGATGCAAAACCAAACTTTAAGAAATAAATCACAAAAAATATTAATATTATTTCTATTACAGGCGGATGAGTCACCAAGTAGTTGTTTCTCGTATTGACGAAGTCTTTTAGGATAGGGGCAAGAAGAAATTGCTTGGATGCCTACAAAGCTCAAAAGGGAGAGTCAGATCTCCGGCAAAGGAGGTGGAGAAGAAAAAATATCAAAGGAGAAGAATAGTAGTTAAAGAGAAAAACTCCCCCAATCTGTATGAATTACCTTTTATATATTCCACTACTGGGGGAGGAATGGTACCCACGTGTTACATACTCTGATCAATGGGATGTTCCGTATTGGTATAGAAGATGTCACACCATCACGTTCTATGAGTCATGTCATACTATACCCTACTAGTCACGTCATTTCATACTCTGTGGGTCATGTCATCCATGTTCTGTTGACCCCACCACTCACATAGGTCATGCTTTTAGTACCGAGCTCAATATAACTGGCGGTTGGGCATGGCCAAGCGAAGGAGGAAGAGTCGACAAGGCTGAGTCCGGCGAGACGAGTTAGCCTAGCCGAGCTGAGTGATTGAGTTGAAGGAACTGACATGACTGAGCCGAGTGGTTGAGTTGAAGAGATTGATATTCGTCGGGAAGACTCCTCGAGGGAGTTAGCCTTCGTCGGGAAGATTGCGGAGTCGGCCTTCATCGGGAAGATTGGGGAGTCGGCCCTCGTCGAGAAGACTGGGGAGTCTGCCTTCGTCGGGAAGACTAGGGAGTCGACCTTCGTTGAGAAGACTAGGAGTCAACCCTTGTTGGGAAGACTCCTCGGGAGAGGTCAACTACTCGACTGGTCGAGTCGGCTCGGCAATTGACATGCCTTGTGGATTCTATGTTGACCAAGTTAAGTACCCTCCACGTGGATCCTTATTTACCTCCGCATCATAAGCATTCCCCTCAAGTCTACTCGAAAGAGACGGGAATCTGACTAACTGGACTGTTGGTATTGAAGATCGGGGAAGTCTTCTACTGATAATGGAGATATGATTGTTAAAAATGAGATGACATATTTGACTTGAGCATGTCGACTATGCTCAAGCACAAATACTTTGATCCTCGATTATATCTGAGTCGAGAGAGAATAATAAATCGATCTATGACTATGTCTGCGTCGGGAGATAATTAAGCCGATCTGTGACTATATTCGAGTCAGGAGAGAATAATAAGTCAATTTATGACAATGTCCGAGTCGAGAGAAATTAGTAGTCTCAATCTCATGATTCCTGAATACATGTGGAGTCAGAGAGAGAATAGCTCGATCCGCGATTATGTCCAAGTCCGAAAAGGTTGGACCCTGAAAAGGACAATTGCTGATGGACGCCACTGGTCCGAGACCAGGGGATATATGAGTTCGATATGCGATAATGTCCCAGTAGGGAGAGATTGAACTTTGAAAAGAGCAATTGTTGATGGATGTCGCTAGTCCGAAACCAAGGGGATATAGATGCTCGATCTGTGATTATGTCCTAGTCGGGAGAGGTTGGATCCTAAAAAGGACAATTGCTGATGAATGATGCTGGTTCGAGACCAGGGAAAATAAATGTTTAATCCGTAATTATGTCCGAGTCAGGAGAGACTAGTAGTCTTAATCTCACGACTCCTGAATACTAATGTAGTCGAAGAGAGAATAGCTTGATCCGCGACTATGTTTGAGTCGGGAGAGATTGGACCATGAAAAGAGAAATTACTAATGGACTCCACTGGTTCGAGACCAGGGGATTTATTGGCTTGATCCTCAATTATGTCTCAGTTGGGAGAGATTTGACCTTGAAAAAGATAATTGTTGATGGATGCTGCTAGTCCAAGACCAGGAGATATAGATCCTCGATTTGCGACTATGTCTGAGTCAAGAGAAGTTGGACCTTGAAAAGGATAATTGCTTATAAACATTATTGGTCTGAGACCAAGGGAAATAGATGCTCGATCCGCGACTATGTCTGAGTCGGAAGAGGTTGAACCTTGAAAAGGATAATTGTTGATGGGTGTCACTGATCCGAGACTAAAGGAAATAGATGCTTGATCCGCGACTTTGTCTGAGTTGGGAGAGGTTGGACCCTGAAAGGAAAATTGTTGATGGACGCCGTTGATCTGAGACTAAGGGAAATAATTCTGTGGAGACACGAGAGTCCGAAGGAGATGACCTTTTTGCTTGATAAAAAAGAGGGATATATTCTAAATTATAATTATAAAATTCAAGTTTAGACTTATCTGTCGAAATGACTCGAGCTGATAATCTCAAGCTGTCAAGTAGGGAAGGATAGTTGCTTGGGATGACTGAGCTTCCTAGAAGACTGAGCTGCCTTGTATGGCCGAGGTGATCTGCCTTGTATGGCCGAGCTAAGCAGTCGAGATGATCCACATAACTTGAGACTTAGAGGGGTGGAGGGAGGCGAGCTAACCAAGAAACACCATATGGCGTGACAAGACTTCCACTTGGAGATGACTTTGATGGAGGCGAATGAAGTCCTTGACTGTTGGTGCAGTTTGCACTAAAGTCTAACCCTAAGTTTTGATGTATGACAATAGGTTAAAGTTAGACTGTTGTT
>JBBUKS010000095.1:10840434-10852701 GCA_038050645.1 Hedychium gardnerianum | reverse complement strand
TATCCCTTAAGGTGAGTTTACATGCGATTTAAAAACTTGCGATACCGAAACCCGTTAAGTGATCTAAATTAAGTTATTGGGTTTCGAGTTATTGGATGTAGACCCTATATGTGTAGAACCCTTTAGCCTAATCCGTTATCATCTATGGGCTGATGATAGATTGATTGCCTATATAAGGGGAAGTCCCCAAGGGTTTAGGGCATCATCTTGAGACATCTCTTGGTTCCCCATTAGACCAAGAGAATTCGACACCGTCAACCCTAAGCCCCTTGGAAGATCTTTCCCTTTGCTTCCGCTTCTTCTTCTTCTTTTTCCTCAAGGGATCTCTTTAGACGATGCTAAAGACAAGGTCTATGACTTTACAATCAGGTTTTTTGTCGCTTTCGGTTTATGTATTCATTATGTTATTATGTTATGTTTAATTGATGAAACTAGATTCATGCTCATGTTTTTATTTTTCTTAATCAAATTTTTATTTCGGATATCTAGAATTCATGCAACTTAGGATTTTCAAAGAACTAACATTCCTATCTCAATTGGGATGGATCCGAAGAGATCATTGTCATGTAGCAAGAGTACGATGAGGCTGACAAGATTTTGAATAGAAGAAGGGACGGCTCCTGTGAGTTGATTAGTGTCCAGATGAAGTATAGAAAGAGAGGAGAGGTTGCAAATTGAAGCAGAAATTGAGCCGTTGAGTTGGCTGACGCTCAAATAATGCCCCGTCAAGCTCGAGAGGTTACCAATCTCAGCAGGAATGTCACCCCTGTGAGGTGATTTCTATATAAGGAGAGACTTTGGAGCTGTGTGAGGTAGCCAAGGTTGCGGGGGATGTCTCTTTGAAGCTTGTTGTTGCTGAGATCAAGATGCTTGAGGTGTGAAAGATTTTCGAGCTCTAGTGAAATAGGACCATCGAGAGCATTGAAAGAGATGGTGAGGTTCTCAAGGAAAGTGAGGTTGGCGAGGGATGGCGAGAGTTTGCCCGACAATTGGAGGGAACTCAAATCCAAAGCTGTGACTCTCTCTCGGCCATTGAGATAAGTGCATGTCACGCCTCGTCATTGGCACAAGCAGAGGGAGGCGTTTCCCCATGAGGACATGGCGCTGGTTGGGTCGTCGGAGATGAGAGACTTGAAGGAGAGAAGAGCCAGGTGATCGGTGGAGGATTGAGAGGCTGATAAGCCTGCAGATGACAAGAGGAGAAGCAAAAGCTTGAAACAGCACTCTTGTTTCAACTCCATGTCGATGTTTTCTTGAATGACAAGGTGTGTGGATACTCTGGATATAAATAGGGCAAAAAAATAATAATTAAAAAAATAAAGCCCGTTATTTTTGCCATAATCAAAAGAGCCCTTGATGTTTAAGAAATATTTAAAAAGTGTCTTAATTTAAATTTTCTTCCTAAATTATAGTTTTTATTTAGCCGGTCCAGTATTGTTTTAGTAGTTTTAATCAAAATTACAACCTGTAATAATTTTGATCTAAACTGTCCAACATTAATAAAAAGTAAAAAAAAAAATTATTATATATTATAGTAGTTTTAATAAAAATTATTATATATAATAAAAATTATAGTAATAATATATAGTTTAAAGTAATTTTAATCAAGTGGGAGTAGATTTAATAAATATGAGAGTAAATTTGATAAAGTTGAAATATCTTTGGTCAAGAATGGTATAATTATGGTTAAAACTAGTTCGTTTGATAAAAAAGAGTTTTTTTAGATGAAAAAATAAAGTGTTTTATTTTTATTTTTAAGATAAGATATTTTTATAATAATAAAAATAAAGGTCTCCTTTTTATTTTTATTAGAAAAGAATCTTATCTCTTTCGAGATCATCTACATTATCATAATAATAACGCATAGCAACATATTATCTCACACTCTGAATTCAACTCGAAAGCTAATTCATAAGACTTTTATCACTAACTTATTAGGTCAGAGACGATGGGAAAGTGCTGGGGATCAAGAAATTGGAAAAAAAAATACATTTTTTGTGTGTGGTAAGAAAATTAGATACGTTACTGCAAAAAGACAGAACGAATCAGTAAGCATGAAATGATCCCCGAATTATGACGTATTATTCATTAGTTTTTATCATACCTGTATAAATAGGTATTATTTCCAAACACAGAAGTTTTGATATATGCATCTGTAACAATTCATATCCATATTATCTTTGAATAATTTGGATAAAAAAAATTCTAATTTGCTTCAATCAAGTGAATAGTAGTTGACGTGACTTGTCCTTGAGAAAAGTCAGGAGACACCGTGCTAATAAAGGGATCGCAATAGGAATTAATGAAACATTAATGATATATTTGATGTGGTATATCTTGTGGAAATGTATCTCTATATTTGATATGGTATATATCTCATGGAAATGTATCCAAATTTTGTTGCTTATGTTTCTCCTTAAGTCCATGTCCTGAAAATTTTCAACTATTGATCTCAATCCATCGATATTGGACGGACAGATTAAGGAGTAAGCTCGTAAGATGGTTCAACGGATCAGGACTTGAATTTATTAATTTTGTGTGCCGGAGCAAATATTATATATGATGTGATTTATCTTTAGAAAATTTAAAGGATTTGTCTTGCTGGACTTATTCAGCTGTCTGAATGTAGCATTAGGGATTTGCTCATTTGCTGTTGGCCGGCACAAATCCAGCTTTGCTTAAAATGATGTGAATTACTTGAAAAATGTCTATGATTGAAAACAACACGTGTTACATCTGATGTTATGTATCTTGTCGAAATTTGACTAAGTCTTTTCTTTATGAAATAACAGGGAAAGATATTTTTTTTCTACTAATGGTGCTAATTCAATCTCAAAATATTAAAAATTTGATATATTTTCTACTAATTTAATTGAGTCGTGATTCAATTCTCACTTTCCTTTTCTCACTTAATTAAATTGGATATGCTTTTTCTGTCCCTATGCTTGATAACATTTTTCTAACGGACCCAAAAATCTGAGAAAGACATCTATTAAATAGAATTATTCTATTTTTTAGAATTAATTTATCTTTTTTTTTAATTTTTGGTTGGATAAATTTTGGTGAACAATATTGTTCTCAAGGGATTACTATTGAAATTTTATATAATATCTTGGTTAGAGCGGTTAACGTGTCAAGCCGAGTCAAACTTTGTGATGTTTAATCTTGTTTGATAAGTTAATCAAGCCAAGTCAAGCCAAATCGAGTATTAATTGAACCAAGTAATTAAAATGATTGTTCAATCTTGATTTAATTTTTTTTTAATGAGCTTGAGCTTCGTTTAAGTTTGGCTTGAACTTAATTCATTTAAATATTATCGAGTTCTTAATTCAAGTTTATTTGATTGTTTGAAACTTTTATACTTTAAATTTGATTGATTGATTATTGAGTTTGATAATACAAACTTATTTATTCATATTAAAACCTTTTTTTTGTTTATATATATGTTGATAAAAGTTTTATTGATTAATATAACTCATGAACATTATTCACGAACGCTATTCACAAACGTTATTTATGAACATTAACGAGTCGAACACATATATATTCAATTTTGTTCCTTTAGTCTAATGAGTTGTTTAAATTTGTTCATTTAATTAATTTTGTGTACATTGAATGAACATAAATAAGCTCTTACTAAATCGAATACCAAGTTTATTCGTGAATATTCAGTTCATTTACAATTCTAATCTTAGTTTTATAAATACTTCTCGTGGACTATGCGCTCTTGTATTTCATCTATTATATTTTTCATAGATATGATATTAAAGTCAAGTTTTGATTAAGATTTTGGAAAAGAAATAATCCCTTTAATGGGAAGGTGATAGCTTTCCTTATCAGTTTGTTTATCTGTTCTACTCAAGTGTAGGTATGGAATTGGTCATACTACGCCCAATATTGACTTGTAAACATTTGTGTCTTACATCACACAAATTGTAGGAGGGTCTCATCACTTCTCACTTTAGTGGAAATTTGATCCAATAACAAGTTTTCTCACTTATTCAAGTAGAGAAATTATGTGTCTTAGCGTTGTCAATTTCAATTTGCATTGTATAATATTCAAAATATGGACTGTAAATGTAGGAGATGACTTAAGGAATTTGTAAACCGATGGCTTGTTTTGCCAATATAAATAGCTTTGGAAAATTTAGATGACATCAAAATTTATGAAAAATAATATGTAAAACAATTGGTAAATTCAAGATTTTTACCTCACTAGGACCTTTATCAACTTGGCATTATATGTATTATCATCTTGGCTTGCATTGCCAATGATTCATCGTGGTACAACCTCCTTAATTAGGACCTTTATCCTCTTTTTTTAACTATTTTTTTTTATTTTATTATTTTTTATTTTACAGCTCTCCCATTTCAAACTGTGAATAATCAAAACCGTGGTTTCATCTCATCATAAGCTAACAAAAAATTTCTTGCTTTGCCTACACGTCATGTTTACAAAATCTTATATATCCTCTAGTTTACTTTCACAATTTCTCATAACTTTTTAAGCATGATCGTTCTAAACTTGGATTTAGTTTGATTTTGTCTAATATCTTAATTAATCTATCTACTACGAAGCACTTAAATATAAATAAGTTGGATTTTTTTTTTCTCTTTTCCAATTGTTTATGCCATTAGGAATTACGATAAGTAGTTAACCTTGAATTATCTATCAATTTATGATGCATCTGTACCAATTCATATCAATATTATCTACGAATTTATTTATATGAAAATTTAAATAAAATAATTTTTAAAATTTGGTCCCTCTCATCGAGAGAATACTGCATGGTATTTATCTTCCATCAGGTGTAAAGAACTTGAGGTGACTTGTACCGTTCTAATAAAGGTTTTGCAACAGGGATTAATGGAGCGTTAATGATACGTTTGATGTGGTATGTCTTGTGGAAATGTATCGAAACTTTCCTGCTTATTTTTCTCATTGAGTCCATGTCCTGAGAATTTTCAAGTACCAGTCTCAGTCCATTGATATTGAACGTATCGACTGACGAGTGAGCTCGTATGATGGTCAACTGATCAAGACTTGAATTTACTATAGCAAATATTATATGATGTGATTTGTCTCAGCAAATTCCGAGGAATTTGCCTTGCTGGACTACGTTAATTATATGTTTTGAGTGAGTGTAGCGTTAGGGTTTGACCCATTTACTGTTGACCAATAAAAATCCAGTTTCAATTAAGATGATGCTAACTAATTGAAAAATCCCTACGGTCTAAAACAAAACTCTTGTTATGTTAGGCGAACTAAGAGAAAATTATTTATTTTCAAAATTAATCAGAAATTTAGATATCTAAATTATTTTTAAAAAAAATGAGGGTTAGGTCTGATGTTACTAATGATACCAAATAGACCCGACCTCGGGGTTTCATTTGAAGGCATCTTTTTGTGTTGTGAGTAACATCCAATAAATCAGGTAGCTTGGTGTTGTGGTGTAGTCAAGGTTGCTATCAGAAGTTTATCAATATGTGTCGGTCCTTCAAGGCAATGATTGTCGTAGGGAAAACTTATGCAGTTTTTACCGGGTTAATAGTTCTTGCCAGGTTTATTTGTTTTTTCTTTTCATTTTCTCTTTGCTCTTCCCGCTATAATGACAAAAAATGCTTTATGGCCGAAAAAATATTATATTGTTTGTATTCTCCCGTATAAAATAACTGCCTCAATAAAAATTAAACATATTCTTATTGACTCGGGAAGAGGTGCATTTGGTGAAGGTTCAAGGGTTAAATCTTAATTAGTAGTTAGATTTTTATTATTTTTCATGTATTGATTATTGTTCGGACTAATTAAATTAATTTTCATAATTTATTTCTTCCGTGTTAATCTTGAGATGGATTGACGGGAACACTAAAGATAAGTATAATGTATTTGGAACTCATCAAATGTTCTAAATATATCTGCAAATGAGAATATAAGATGACTCCCTATAATATTTTAATTTACATCATCAATTAATGATGAGAGTGAATCAATAGTCTTGGACATGACTATAGAATATCCTCATGTATTCTTTTGTCTAATTCGTTAGATTAAAACTATGCATTTATGTGGTGATTTGTTTTGGAGATGGCAAATTTAATATTTTTTTCACAATGTAAGGAAATTTGCTAAGCTGTATTGACTCAATAAAAGTGTTATCCTTTTACATGTCGGGGACAGATGAAATGTAAAAATAATGTCCAAAAGTGACTTAGGAGATGCTCCATTATATTCCCTTTGTTCCTTTTATAAAAAAATTGGCTTCATATTTGCTTATAAAACCTAGGTGGAATATGATTTTGTGGTTTGAGGTTTAAAATTTCATTGGTTTTGGTTCCTAATTAGAAATTCTCACTTTGCCCCAAAATTATTGACTTTTTCACAATGCTCCTAGAGTTCTCAAATCGCCATTACTAAAATACACCCTTAGCTTAACTTATTAAATCTTAATTCGTTTCTAATATAAGATTCAACAAATAAATAATAATAAAATAATAAATAAGGATTAAGAAATTAATTTTATAGAATTTTTTCAATTTTTTTTTTTAAAAAATCAGGAATTATATCCAAATTATTTGATATTATTTAAGAGGATAAATTTAATAAACTTTGAAAGGATATATTTGAAATATTAATTAAATTAAGAATTGATTGATATTATTTATCGAAGTATAAAAGGAAACCTAGTACTATTAAATTTCATTTCCTTTCTGTATCTCCCGAAACCCTCTCTTCTCCCCCGATTCTTTACCGCCGCCCTTTCCTTCTTCCCCGATTTCAATCCCCTCTCTTCTCCCTCATCTCCTCCCGAAGCTACGTCGACGCCAACGAACTGCAATCGGTAGACCCCATCATCGTCGGTCATAGCTAGGGTCGGGCTACGACCAGAGGGGAGCCTGCCCTTCCTCTGCTCCATTGGAGATTGGTCGCCGCTCCTCAGCGCTAACCCCTGTTTCGGCTACTCGGGGTTGCCAGCAGCCGAAGCTGGCCAGGCCGCAGTTCAAGCTACGGCTGCCGCCACTGGCTGGCCAGATCAATCACTGTTGATAGGACGCAGCCTCACCCGATATTGTCGCCCTCATTGTCGGCCAACTCCCCGGCCACCTCAGCAGCAGCAACTACCACTGTTAGGACAAGCTGCGACCACCTATTGTTCCAGCCAGGTCGACCCCTTTGGTCAGATTCGGCCACCACAGTGTCATTGGCCACCACAACTACTGCCACAGCCCAATTCCGATCACCCAACACCTTTGCTCCGGCCATCCAATCCCTACCTTCGACAATCACCACCAGCAGGTATATGATGAGTGGTAAATTCTGATTTGGATTATTGGTTTGTGCTTGTTTAGTTGTATCTAGAGTTCTTGGATTGGATTTTAGGGGTAATTCAAATGGGTTGAGATTTTAGTTTATGTAGCTATATTGTTCTTGCATAGATCTAGTTTAGATTGTTTGGTATGTGTTGGATCAAGAAATGAAATGGATGTTTGATTTATAGCTGTGGAATCATTAATAAATAGAGTTTATGGATATCATCTTGGTCAGGATGTGAATTTTGAGAGCTCTCAAGTTCTAAAGCTTTATAATTAGTTGTTAGATATGAATAGTAGTAAGTTTCATGGGAATTATTGAGTTATGGTTGATTGAAGTTTGTTGATAGAGTAGAAGACTAATTGGTATTCCTAATCAGTTTAGGATTAGGGTTTATTGCTTGAGTTATGATAGATCTTGGTGTTGATTATGTTTTGTCTTGTAGGGGTTTGATTCAAGACAAGTGTTTGAACTCGGAAATATTCAGCATGACCTACTTTGGAGGAAGGTATTTCTATCCTTGTCTCTGGTAGTTTATTTACCTTAGTACATATTTTGATACCATGATTAGTAATTATATTTACCTTGACTCTATTTGCTTTATTACTTGAGTTTGATACTTATCTGTTTGTACTTAGAGATGATCTGTTTATATCTATGTAGTCTCATTTGTTTTCATATCTTGTAGTGTGCACATAGGTATGGTGTGTACAATAGGAACATGTCTGTGTTTGTATAGGCATATAGTTGTGAGACACGTATGTGGCATGTACATATGTTCATATGTTAGTTCTTTGTGTATTTTGCCATATAGTTATAAGCACGTGTGTTTAGAATATTTATACTGTGTATCGTTACATGCATTTATGTTTTGTATATGTGGACATGTGTGTGACGTGTACCTTACCGGTTTAGCATAATTGTATGCATATGTGAACACGCGAGTGACGTGTAATGTAGGTGATATGACATATTAGAGGTTATAGTTCATTTCTTATTGGTAGTATATAAATACGTGTGTGACATGTATTATAGTTGATCTATCTTGATTAGATGTGATGATGTATATTGTATAGATGGACATATATGATAGTAGGATTGGTTGTATCCTACTCATCATGGAGATGCATGTATGCTATCAATTATGGCTCCCTTTGGGTGTGAACTAGTCGTAGTGTTACAGTGTTGTATGCATGCTATCGATTATGGCTCCCTTCGGGTGTGAACTAGTCGTAGCGTTACAGTATTGCATGCATGTTATCGATTATGACTTCCTTCGGGTGTGAGCTAGTTATAACATCATGGAGATACATGTATGCTATCAATTATGGCTCCCTTCGGGTGTGAGCTAGTCGTAGTCATGCTATTGCTTGACTATATACATCAACTCTGTGGATGAGGGTGTTGCATGCGGGCTATCGATTATGTCTTTCTTAGGGTGTGAGAGAGTCGTAGTCAGGCTATTTCTGGGCATACCCTATCATCGACAGGGATTGTTATACCTTGGGCTCCCCACAAGATCATTCGTGGTAAAACGTTTTTCATGCAGCCTGTAGCTAGATAGTTACCTTCAGTCTGCCCACGAGGTCATTCGTGATAGAGCGTTTCTCATGTAGATAAAGACTCTGACATTTCGGACTACCCACGAGACCATTCGTGGTAAAACATTTTTCATGCATTTCATAGCTGACGAGCTAGGTGTCTTGGTCATTTGTATAGCTTGTGGTAGAGCATTGCTCCCACATATGTTGACTTTTTTCTATTACTTATACTGGTATATGCATGAGAGATGTTGTACTCATGTTGATTATTACGGATTATGCATGTGAGATGTTGTACTCATGTCGATTATTATTGGCACTACTCATGATACTTGTGCAGTTGAGTTAGGTAATTGTGTAGTAGGAGCATACATGTGTTAGCTTTCAATTGGTGAGTATTTTTCTTAGAGACTGTATACCTTTGAATCTCTTTACACTTGTATAGATCATGCACTATTTTTTTAGTTCCGCTGAGTATTTTTTTGATACTCACTACTCCTTGTTTTTCACTATATTTTCAGGTTAGCAGGTAAATGTTGATTGAGTCGTTTGGAGGATTTTGTCCGCGTCGTCTCATTCACATCGAGCGTTGGTTTATCCGTTTCATTTCAATTTACTTTGTTTCCGCATTTGTTTATTGAACTTGTGTTGTAATAATTGACTTGTATTTGGATTTTTTGATTTACTCTGGTTATGTACTTGGTGTTTTAAGTTGTGCCGACACGTAGTCGAGTTTTGAATTTTATGTGTGGGGTGGACCCCTTTTATTTTTTATTTAGTTGGTTTTATTATATACCCTACGTGGTTATGTCTCATTTGAATTTTATGAATTCATATCATATTATATTTATAATTATTAAATGGGGTATCATCCGTATCGTCAGGCTAGTACAAATCAGTTGCTGCCTAAATATATTTTTAAAATTTACATTTTTAAAATATTTTTAGAGTCATAAATACGGGTTACAATTTGTTAAAAATCTAAAAAATTTAGTGTCATAAGTTTTGGTTTTGCGACTTATATGGTGATACCACTATATGTCAACATAGTGTTGTAGGTTGTAAATTATTTTACAAATCAAATTGTGTCCCATAAATTTAAGATTTTAAAGATTTTTGAAGTCACGACTCATTTTATGACTTGTGTTGAAATCAAAAATTCAAAAAATGCAAAATACAAAATTTAGTGATAAATTGTTTTGCAAATCATTTTGCATCATGGATACCATTTTCAACAAAATATTTGTTAAGAGCTTACGGCTTATTTTTTGAAAGATCTGATTTATTTTAGGATTTTGACTACAAGTAGCATGGACTTGTAATATAATAAAATATATATTAAAAATCTTGAATTTAACGTTGTGTCAGTATAAAATGATTGCTACAATGTAAGGCATAAGAAACATTTTTGTCTTTTCAAAAATATCAATTTTTTTAAACTTTTGATCCTTGATAAGGATGAAAATTCGAGTTCGGAATCCCTGATCGAGTCAGGTAATTATTTTAAAAAGTCGAGTTTAAGTATTATCAGAACTCGAATTTGTGATTGTCGGGTCAGGTTAGAGTAGGATTTTTCCTACTCGAAACTCGATTGTATATTCGACTATTATAATATATGAATTAAAGTGATGATGCTTTTCTTATTTCACAAGAAACAAACGTTGTTTATCATTCACAACTTAGATGATTTTCAAAGATATACATGTTCATACATGTTTGTTCTTTATCATACAGAAAAACACGTGTTCATACTTTTATTTGAAATCAAATATAAATTTTATGATTTTATCTCTTTCAACATGTTTTGCTATCCAATTTTTTTTGTTAGAAGTATAAAGTTCTTCTCATTTATTTCATTAATATTTTATTTTTTAAAATAATAAATTAGTCAAGTACCCGATATTACTCGGGTACTTGTTAGTGATCGGATTGTTTTTGCTACCCGATATGTCGGATGCCCGATTATAACTATTCGAAATCGACAAAACCTTACACGCGCCCACCCCTAATCCTCAGCTTGTGTCTTGAAGATGACAAACAAGCTAGAATTTTTAACTGGAGGAGGATATTTCGACAACAAAGCAAAATCATATCACCAAATGGCTTGACAAATTTGTTCATTGATTTGGTTTTAAAAACATTGTTTGGAGAAACAAATTTACTATGAAGAAATATGTCGCTGCTAAGTTAAAACAGAATGATGTACTAAGGGTCTTCGTAATGAAATCTTTGACTATGCAATCTCTTAACGAATTATATGTCATGCTATCTGGATACGTTAAGGTTTCTCAATAGCTGTAAAGTTATTTCATGATATGTGATATTCCTTTACGAAAAACAGATGACTTGTAACTAAATACAATAACCAAAAGGCTTTGAATTTTGCTTTAATCTATGTATTGGATACTCAAAAGAAAAAAAAAACCCATGGATGAAAATCTAATGCTTGGAAATGATAGCTTATTGAATGTTACCAGATTCATGATCCCACAATGTTGGAACCATTATTCAAATTTCAGGCTACGTTCCTACTCCTTCAAACAACCAACCTTAGAAATGCATCCTTGATGTCAATTAATTCCTTCATGGCATCTTCCATATGCGGTCGATCTTTTGGCGATTCCTTGGAGCACAAAATGCCAACTCTAAACACTGAAGTAGAGCACTCTAGCATTCTCATTTTTGATTCATTTGTTGGTACATGTGCGCCACCTGCTTCTTCTATTTCCATCAAGAGGTATGGGTCTAATATCTCAGCGATTCGAGTAGGAAGTGCCATTTCAACAAATTTGTGGAGGTTCATTCCTTCTTTGAAGGTATCACTAGTAGGCCCCTTTCCAGTAAACATTTCCAGTAGAAGTATTCCAAAGCTGTATACGTCCCCTTTAGCTGAAACTTTAGTGGTCATTCCATATTCTGAAATGTATATAGAGCAGTGATCAAGTTTTTGAAAGATCAAACTAGATGGACAATAAGAAATTCAGTTGAAAGTTCAAGTTTTCCAAGGAGTCTTAATAAGATGCCAAGAAACACAACCTACTATATTCATCTTGAAAAATATAGAATGTTAAAAAAAATTCTGGAGGAGCATGAATATGATCAAACTCAAACATTATAGAACTCCACCAAGTAGTGGATTCCTATGAAATAATTATACTAAAGATAATATTCATGGATTATAACAAATGATGATGATCTATACAAGTGATTTTGTTCGAGACAAAAATAAATAAACAGAATAAGAGTGATTTGACTAGGAGCATGCTATTGTTGAGATTATTCTTAGTAAAATCATAACCCAGAATAAGAAAATTAACATATTGGCTATTTTTCATGACTACCAATGTTCTTGAATCAAAGGGTAATTGAGAAACAAACCTGGAGCAACATATCCTATGGTCCCTTTCAATGTGGCTG
>JBBUKS010000095.1:10791679-10816235 GCA_038050645.1 Hedychium gardnerianum | reverse complement strand
TACAGCATTAGAGGTGACATCTTATCGTAGTAGATCTTGCGCACTCTCTGATCTTTATTATGCATATTGTAAGTTTTTTCATGTTCTTCAATATGCATCAAATTTTTATTTACTTTATCCTAATTTTAAATTTTGGTTGATAGTTTCAACGGAATGGTCGTAGATGGAGTTCTGGTCAGTCAGATTCAATACCTGACACTGGACCTACGCCCCCCCCCCCCCGCCCGATCAGGCAGGACCTTCCCATGCACCTTCGTCTGTGCCTTCCCATTCACCTTCGTTTGTATCTTTGCCAGTCGAGTCGCCAGTACTCGCCAGACACTCGGTTACTATGATGCAAGACACTCGAGAGTATATAGTCCCCTACGGAGATTCGTAAGTACAATTGGTCCAAATATTTTATTTTTTTCAACTATCTTAATTATTTAACATTTTTTTTATAAATTTATGATAAGTTCCATAATTCTGTATATGTTAGTCATGAGATTAATAGAATCGTGAATAAGCATTAAGGAGGGGCTTCAATGACATATACAAGTACTCCAACACTCACAAGAGAACTCTGGTCGAACAAGTTCTAGGTATATCCCCTTTAGTTTATATATGAAATTAAAGTTAATATATAATCAATTGGTTTTTTTTTTCCATTGCAGTGGTCATTCACTTGGGACCCTATTGAAGAGTTGGAAATCAGGAGGATTTTCAAGAAAAAATGTGGCGATCACATCCGACATGTACTTAATCATGCGAAAACAAGGGGGGAAAAGTCACCCTCCATCACCGAGGAAAATTGGACCAGAATCTCCAATTATTGGGCATCTGATAAGAGCAAATAAAAGAGTCAACAGAATAAAGCAAATCAAGCTTATAATTCTGGAGACTCATCTACAACATATGCAAGAGACTCTATCAATATCGATGAGCATACCCGCTGATTGGTAAATTTTTAAACTCTCCCACTATTTTTTTAATCTATTTCAGACTATTATATTATTTTTAATAATATTTTTTTAACCAAGGAAATGGGGCGGGAGCTATTATTTATCGATACTTTCACCTGCACATTTCAAAAAAAAAGACACGACTTGGAGCGAGGATAGAGCTAAATCAATCAAGGTTTGAATTAATTTTTGATCTTAATTTATAACTTTGATTCAAGGCGAGTTATTTATCTGCTTTCACTTTATATTATATGCATTTCTATTATATCTAATTAAGATTATATGAGTTTTTAAAATAATTTTATTGTAATTTTTCTATTTATAATACAGGAAAAATATGATGAGCTAGAGCTAGTACTGAGAAATTCGTAAGCTACTAATGAATCCAGTGGATCTGAGCCCTCCGTTGGTAATAATTTAGATTTATGACTGAATGCGAATGGAGGATCGAAAGGGGGAAGAATATTGGGAATAGATTCTTTAAACAGAACTCATAAAGTTACTAGTATATCTTCTTTCACCCCACCAGCAGTAAGGATACAAATTCATAATTTGACTGAAGAAGTTATCTCATTGAAAGGGAGACTCGCTTAAAGAGATCATGATATGAGAAAATGAGGCAACTACGCCAACAATAGGACTTAATATTGCGACATCTTCAGTTAGCTTTCGCTCTAAGTCAAATGCCTCCTGGTGCCCCTGATGGTGACAACGACGACGATGATGGTGGTGGTGATGGTTGTTCATAATTTATTTATGTATGAATATTATTTATCTCAGAATTAGTGTTTTTTATATTTAATTTTTATAATTTTGATTAATACTATTAATTTGTTTCGAATATGGTTGGTGAAAATTGATCAATATCGAAGAAAGTAAATCTTTACATATTAGTTTGTAAATTTTCTTTCTTATTTGTATAAATATTTTTTGTTTGTTTTGATGCAAGAAAAGAAGAAGAAGGGGAGGAGAAGAATGAAGCGAACAATAATTTTAATATGCTATTTATCTAAAAGATTTATATTTGTATTTAGTTGTTGAGGATTTTTTTGAATATTATGACTTATATGGATGGATTAGATATGTTTGTTCTAACTTATTTTAGCTATATTTCATTTTGGGTATATTTATTTTTGAATTATGTAGATTTATTTTGAATATTAAATAGGATGTGTACGCAATATGTAAAATAAGATATATATATTGATGTTAAATAGGATGTGTAAATAGGATGTGTATGTTGGATTTGGTTTGATTATATTGGATGTTATGTAATGTATATATGAGAAATTGTTGAAATAGGGATTTTCTGGAAAAAAAAATAATATTTTGCGATAAATTTGGTGACGAAAATGGATTCATCGCCAAGGTATTGTAAAATTATTGTGCATCGTAATTCTACGACGAATTCTATTTTCATCGCAGATCTACGACGAAATAGGATTTGTTGCAGATATGAAACGAAAATAGATTCGTTGCTATTTTGCGACGAAAAAATATTCCTCGCAAAGTTCAGAAAATACAAATCTGTGATGAATTTGTGTTCATCACAGATCTGCGATGAAAATATATTTTCGTCACAGATCTATTTTTATCGTAAAATAGCAATGAATTTTATGACGAATACAAAATTTGTCGCAAAATTTATGATTAATTTATATATTTTTATCATAGAATTTGACGATGAGTTATTAATGATGAAAATTTTTTCATCACGAAATTTATCGTTAAAAAAATTATGATAAATTTTTTTATAAAATTCATCGTAAATATACTTTTTTTTTTTTTAAGCGTCCAATTTATCATTCGAAAACGTAATCATGACACCTATCCTTATCAATTAGATTCCCTGAGTCACATCGTCGTCTTTCCATCATCGAAGTGATCTACTTACCTACGTTATTGTGCATCATTGGCAGCAGAATGACAACCATGAACAAATTGATTACCACATCTTTCTTCTTCATTTTATGCCTTTCGTTCGCTTCGTAGATAGACCAACTCGCGAGGTCAGCTTGATTTACCCAGGAAGGAGATCACCTTCTACCTATTATCTAAAAAAAAAAATCATAACATATGCCGTCATATTAATAATTTAATTAGCATTTAGCAAGACCTTTTAGTTCATCCTATTTATGTATTTATTTTTTTATAATTTAGATATCCGAATGAAATAGGCGGTCCTTTTTGATTCGTCTATTAGATAAATTCAAATCATAATTTATACACACTCGAAAGCCAAAATTTGAAAATATTATAAAATATTTGTTTCTATTAAGATTTAAATTTTAATTTCATTATTTATTTTTTAAAAAGAATTTTACTACTGCATTTATGCTTGTAGGAATATTTATTAATGTATTTTTTTTATAAAAAAATTATTTTTGATAATTCAAGTATTTTATTCTTATGATCTGATTAATTCTAGAAATGATCAATTTGATCTCATAAAAATTTTCTATCGACCAGGATAAATTTGGAAACCATAAGTGAGCCACCAAGGGAACCCAACATTTATTCATGCATTTATGTTTCTTGTAAAAAGAGTGTTATATTTGCTTGTAATTCAAGTTTGATTCATGATAAAGCACAATTTAATTTTTGCTTCCCGTGTTAGGATTATTTTTCTTTGGTGTATTATGGATGTATAATTTCATTTAAAACATTTCTCAAATTCATGTAAAACTTAACTTATTGCTTCTATCAATTATTCCACTCAAAAGGATAAGTTTGTAAGGATTGTTGGTCGTTTCATTAATGTCTAAGTTGATGGTATATATTATGAAGAGTTGCATTTTAATTCATGAAGTTTTTCAATGAACTTGCTAATTAATGATTGTATTTGATATCCGCAGTACTCCCAAACCAATTCATATTTGGTTTTGGAGTGATTAATTTACCAAAGACGCACTTAAATTTAAGAAACATTTAAAAATATGCATATAATTTTGATATTTACTAAAAGAAACACTTATTCCAAAAAATACCTATGAAACCCCTCTATAGGGTTTGAAATTATGGCCGCGAGCAGATCATGAACATTAGCGATCACTTAGCTACAATTGCACAATTATGAGCTTCATGATTTTTGTAGTGGTCGCGAATGCTAGTGATCTTGCCATGAAATTAAGGTCTAGTGACAACTGTGATTTTGTGATTGCGAGCTCCACCATGAACTTGTTGCAAAATCAATCTCTTCTTCCTTTCTTTTTTTTTTCTCCCTTACATCCGAATCTGCAAATGTCCAGGAAAAAAACAGTTTGATAGAAGGATCTCTTCTTTTAATGAATAAAAAACCCTTTTGCGTCAATCTATTTTCAGTCCTTATTAGTCATTGGCTATTTGGCTCTGTATTGGGGGAAAAAAAAAAAAGGACAATTGACTTGAATTCCCAGTCAAATAAAATTTATGGTCAAAATGTTCATATGCTTCTTCAATATGGAAAGGTGTTTACTTACACTTCCACGGCATCTAATTGGCAACCAACAGCACTAGATATCATACAGATCGCAATCCCACACGGAACATGCACCATGTGAGACTGAAACATGAGAAAGCGACTCATCTATCCTTCCCAATTTATTTTAATCATCAATAAAAAAAAACTTTCAATAAAAATTAGATGTCTAAATTATTAAAAAAAATGAGAAAACAATAAATTAACACACCACCATCTAATTTCTTTTATCATTTATAACATGTTCTCGGGATAATAATACGATGATTAAATTTTCTAATGAATAATCAAGAGGTCATAGTATAAGAAATTTTTCCTCTAATAAAAAGCGAACCTTAAAATACTGGTCATTTGGATGAGCCTCCATTAGCGCTTCCCGATTTACTCTGATGGCCGGTGGGAAACTTTCGTAGGATCAGATCAGTCATCCTAAATCCGACGTTATCCGACCTAATTAATCATTTATTTTTTTTTTACCATTTATAACATATAAAATATGTGATCCATATCCTCCTCTTCCAATCTGATGTGATCTGATTTACTCATTCGACTAACTCGGCTAACCTACTCATTGGATGCGTCTCCTTTTATTTTAATTTATATCTGCACAATATTCATATTAAAAGAAATGGTTACGTAAAAGCTGTAAAGTAACATTAAGACTCTGTCTCCATGCGTGTTATTTATGCGATCCTGATCGTCTCCTTCCGGCTTTGGTTGCGTAAGGCAACAGTTCCCAACTCCACACGTTACAAGATTCCCATGGCAGCCTAGCTCCGTCACGTGATCCTCCCCTCCGATTAACTTGCTAATGCATCTTAATTAACCTTCTTAATTACGGTAAATCCCACTACCGCCGCCACAGCCGTCGTTAGTCATCTACAGCGCGTCGGCCTTTCGACACGTGGATTTCCGGTCGGACCCGCAACGGCGATACCGGCTAAGGAACGCCCCTTTGTCCAAACCCGACGCGTTATTTTGTGGATTTAAATTTTGAAACGAAATAGTCGCGTTACTGTGGGAAGGGTTTGGACCGTGGGATCCGCATGGTAGAACACTTGCAGAATAAAAGGATAGGGAGAGGAGAATTGGATCTCGGATAGGATGCGAATCCGCGTGCGGTACCGGATGAGCCGGTGAACATGGGACGGAGTCAAAAACGTTCTGAAGAATGGAAGCCAAAATGGGATGGTTTATAGGGGTTTTTAGCCATCTGTGAGAGAGAGAGAGAGAGGAGCGTTCCTTGGGAGGAACAAGGATTGAGGAAGGGAATTTGGTTGCCAATTCGTGGTTTGACATCTCGTGATCCTCCGGTCTCACCTCAGCTTGAGTTGGGAAAAGATTTAGTAGGAATTGCTATATTTTCTAGGCGATCTTGTCGGAATTGGAGATCCTTTAACAGGGACTCCCCCCTCGCCTTCTCCGCAGGTGATTGGATCCATCTCTGCTCCATTTTCTCTAGTCTGGTTTTTCTGATAGAGCGGATTCCTGTGTGCTTCTTCATTCGTCCTGGCAAAAATAATGTCGTGTCTGATTTTTACGTCTTCCATCTTGAATTGATTTTCTTGCCTATTTTGCGTTTTTTTTTTATTGATCTGATCTCGTCGGGTTTTTCTGTTTCTTGTGGTTTTGGATCTCGAATTTGAATTCCTTCTACCTTACGGTTCTCAATCCTTGTGATATCAAGGTTTTTTGATAGCTTAAATTTCCTTGGGTTGGATATTTAATTTTGTTTTCTTCTCCTTCTAATCTACATGCAGTCATTTGCTTTATGGGATGCATTTTAAACATAGAGTCCGCCTTCAAATTTCATTCGCAGTGGAACTCGGATTCTCAAATTTTAATCTTAATTTACTTTAGTGGATCGCCTAGTTATTTAATTTTGATCATCAAATTTCACTGATTTACTATAGTTGCATATGGCCTGCCTGAATTTTTGCTGCTTGCCTTTTGTTGTGACAGATTTAGGAAAGAATGGTACTTCTATTTTGAAATCGCTGTCCCCTACTTGTGATGAATCTTTGGGGTTTGGTGGTTCAGAACAGGATGCAAGGTGGATCAGGTGCTTATGAGGCCCCTATGGTGCCACATTTTCCGAGATCAGCTAGGGTATGTTTGCAAATCCAGTTTTCTTATGGTGAGCTTTGATCTATGTTGTTGATTTAACTTTGCATGTTTATCGACAGGGGAAGCGTTCAGCAAGAAAGAAGACTGAGGACGAGCAGATGTGTGCAATTGATTTGCTTGCCAATCTAGCAAGCAATTTGTTGTCAGAAAGGGAAATTTTGCCAACTCCAGATTACAATGTTCAAACATCTCCCACCGTTTCAATACATAGTACTGTTAAACGAGAGAAAATTGATGCCCAGAACTTGTTAAAATTTGAGGCCTGTGATCTGTTAAGTTATACTGAGGATGTACATTATCCTGAAAATTTCTTTAAAAGGATGAAGACAAATGACTTGAGCAATCATTCAATGGCCTTACAAGCCACAACGCCAGAGCCTGCTTCTCTCTTTGCAACGTCTGAAATATCACATGAGGATGCTATTGCTCAAGAACAGAATTTCATTGGTAAGAATGATAAATTTGTGCATGGCTCCTATGTCGTTTCTGAACAATGTGGCACAGAGAATCTTGATTCTAGTACCGTGGAGTTGCATGATCTAAATGAAGTAAGGAGCAAGGCAACATTCCGAGCTGAACAAGTGGACAGAGCTGTAAAAGATGATATAGATTTGTACATGAGTAATGCAAACAATCCAAAAAATTGTACTGAAAATTTTGCTGCTTCAGTTAGTTCTGACGACAATTTTGATATTCCCTTGGACATGAACAACATTCGCAAGAAGTTCCTCTTTCCTAATCCGGAAGATCACATGGATCCTGCTGCAGATAAAAATTATGCGAATTCTTCTGAATGTACTCAATCTGTTGTTACTTGCAAGGCCTCTAGGTTTCAGCACACAGGTGACAACCAGAGGATAAGAAAGCTTTTAGCATCTAGATTGAGGAAAGTAGCTCCAGCAAATTTGCAGGATGGAGAGAGAGCTGGCTATGGTACTTCAATTACTCCCCATAATTATCCCAGAACTTATTAAACAAGCATTCTTTTCATTAACTGACCACATGCATAGTCTTATTTTTAAGTACGTGTGTTTCTACATCTTTATTTCTACAATGCAAGTTTCATGCAATTCAGTGTTGGATTTTTTTTTCGACTTCAGCCATGGAAAACAAGACTTCTTTACCTGGTAAGAAAATGGATTATACACGTCCAAGAACATTGACTCAGTCCTTCAGGAAAAGAAAATTGTTTGATCATTATTCTGCGTTAGCTTTTGATGGAGGGATTTGTTGTGAAGGTGTGTCATTTTGTTTTGTTGAAAGGATGATATCTATTAAGAAAACAAATGACCATATGACACATCATTTGACTGTTTGTCAATTTAAGTTGGCTAATATCTTCTACATGAGTACCGCCGTTTGGGATTGAGTGTTAAGAAATATCATTTGTCTTTACAGCAAATGACACGTGGTCTTCAACGAAAGTAACAAAGTCAATCAATAGTTCTTCAGACTACCATGGTAAATTATTGGATGGATAAACCATGTGTCATTATTTTTGTTCTATTTTCCTTTTATTTTTCTTCTTTTAATGCCAATCCTGATTTGATCAAGTCCTGATGGGTATTATATTTTATTTATCTTTTTGTTCAGTTAAACTCAAAATCAAGTCTTTTGAGGTGCCAGAACTTATTGTTGAGGTTCCTGAAACAACTACGATTGGCTCACTAAAGGTATATAATTATTGTTGAGGTTCCTGAAAGAACTTATTGTTCAGCACCATTATAATGCTTTCATTTCAGTAGTACGTTTGAGAGTATCACCAAACCCAAATAGTTGGAATAAACATAGTTTGATGATGACCATGATGTTATCATGATGTTATGCGTGTGAGATTCTGCATGGAAATGATTGTACAAAAGTTGGTTGAATATTTATTGTTGGTTCAACTCATCACAGACTCACTGTAATATTTTTGAAACCATTATTTCTACATCAAGCCAACATTTACCATGCGTGCAATTATATTAGTTTGTGTTTCATATTGTCCACTCCAACTTATTACAGTATTTGCTTCTTCTTTTTTTTGTGCATATGTTGTTGGCAACACATTTAGAGTTTCTACTAATCCTCCACGGTCTCCATTGCATGTATCTATACATTATGCAGAGGACCATTAGGGAGGCTATAACAGCTATCCTTGGAGGCAAGCTGCATGTCGGTGTTCTTCTTCAAGGAAAGAAGGTTACAGATGATAGCAAGACCTTGCACCAGGCTGGGATTTCACAAAGTGATAATTTAGGTGACTTAGGTTTTATATTGGAGCCAAATATTAGACGTGTTCCAGAAAACCTAACATGCCCGAGAGACCATCATCTTCTGAGTCTTGGTTGTGCTCTTGATCAACTAGATATGTAAGCTAACTACATGATCCTTTGACTTTGTAGTGGTTGTATATTTTCTCTTCCTATGAGGAGTTTGATTTATTTATTTTTGTTGTTGTTGCCTATAATGTTTAATGAAATGTATCATTGTCTATTTGTTTTTGCTTTGGATAGATTTCCACCTGTAACACCTTCAGCCATAGATCAATTGGTAGAATTGGAAGCTGCTACTCAAAATTGTGTAAAGGCCCCTCCTGAAAGCGATTGTGATTCAGTTCAGTCACAAGCTAAGGCATCATCACCTGAAAAGCAAATTGTCAGTTCGCTACCTCTGGTTGCTGTGCCGCCACCATTAAATGTGGAAGCAATGGCCATCGTTCCTCTTCATAGCAAGCCTAAGAGCAAATCGTGTCAAGTTGGTCAACGTCGGGTTCGAAGGCCATTCACTGTTGCCGAAGTGGAAGCCCTGGTCCAGGCAGTGGAAAAGTTTGGAACAGGAAGGTTGGTTTTGCATGTGAAAGTTGATGCTATAAGTTGTTTCTGCAAGCATATTTTCTCACGTTCTCTGCTTCCATGTATCTATGTTTAGGTGGAGAGATGTCAAACTTTGTGAATTTGAGAATGAAAAGCACCGGACATACGTGGATCTAAAGGTACATGCACTTGACTTGGGTTCTAGGAAGGATAAGATTGTACTTGTTATCTTAGAATGACTGTGTTCCTTATTGTATAAGACATCTAAAGTTAATCTTAGAGCATTTATATGCTGATGACATTTAACTTTTTAGTACTAATTCTTCTTTACAACAAATCAATAAATGATCAAGCAAACATATTACTGTAAAATCTATTTTGTTTGGAAAAAACATCTTTTACAGCATGCTAACCATGCTGAACTCCTCTGATTGACACAGGATAAATGGAAGACGTTAGTACACACAGCCAGGATTTCTCCTCAACAAAGAAGAGGAGAACCCGTCCCTCAAGAGCTTTTAGATAGGGTTCTGTCTGCCCACTGTTATTGGACCAAGCAACAAACGAAGCTCCAAGTGAAACTGCTTCCTGCATCTTAGACTCTTACTCCTCTCATACCCAGGAAAGTAGATGCTATTTGATTAATGTAGATAAACAGATGCACAATTTTTTATTTAGAGGGGCACGCGGAAGTTCTTCAGAATGGAGGAAAAGATGATCGGCTGCTTCTGTGATTATATGTCCATAAAAGAGTATTATTAACTAAGCAAAAGAAACAAGACAGTTGTATCACAAACCGGTGGCTTCTCATTTGTTTAACGCATTCTTTTCTGTGGGATCTACTACTTGCTGGGGAAGGAGATGTCAAAATTGGTTCTTTTATTTTCTTCTCATTCAATGTTGTATTGATTACTGTTTTTCTAATTCACTTTTACGCTTAATTTAATGTAACAATTGATTCGTTTATAAACATTTATTTGATGTTGTGATACATGCAATTTAATGTCGAGTTCAAGTGATATTTACTTTGTAGCAATTCACTGGATCGAATCTATCAAGTTGGTAACAGGTGAAACCTTTAGGCTGTATTATAACAAAAGATTTTTTTTTTAAAAAAAAAAAGTAAGAATGAAAAGGGTCAATTGAGAAACTCATTTCCCATTTTTGTCTCGTCAAATTGGGATAGAAAATTGTTGAAGACTCGCTCTCCATCTTATTATATTAGGATATGCATGTCGCAAAGCCAATTGGCAGACCGCAACATTGGTCGTCGTCTTCTTTCTCCCTTTATACCTTGCATGGCAGAGAATGGAATACGGATGAGGGTGTTTGGAGAAGTGACCAAGGTTTGCAATGTTGATAGGATAAAGCCAATCGGGAGATCTCCACTGTGGTCGTCTTCTTCTTTCTCCCTTTGCAACTAGCATGGCATAGAATGGAATATCAGCAATGTCATGTTCATGGCATTGAAGTCATGACTTGCAAAAGAAGATAGGTGGCGCACAAAGTCCGAGTCCAAAGAAGACTGAAGGAGATTTATTTGGTATTGGAAGATGCTTGCATTAAAAATGCATGCCTCATGAACGATGTGTATTACTCGTTATCCAAACGAGTCTGATTTGGAGCTGGAGTCGTTTAGAAATGACAGTGTCAAATCATAAGGTCTTATATAGTCTATTAAGGGTCTATTAACGATTATTTTCAAAATCAAGAAAAGAACATTTGAGAAACAAATATTTTAAATTAAGTCGTATCATAAACATAGAAACAAGAACTAGATATGACTCTGGTTCCACAATCAAATGAAGATGGAATACCTGTTCATTGACAAGGAACAATTATGTAAAATAGTAGGAAGTTTTACCAAGACCATGATAAAGTGTTTAGCTTGCAAGCAACGATTGAAACACTAAAAGTTTAGATGACAAAATATGGTTCAATACCAATGGGGCAAGGCCTATATGATAAGGCAAAGATCCAGCAGAAAACCAAAATGGATAACCCGCGAGAAATCATAATATTTAATCCACCTCCTCGATCTTGGGACCGGCTCCGCTACCACCAGTAGGACCATCCTCATCCACACCTCCAGCCATATCGGCACCAGCTCCTTGGTACATCTGGGCAATGATGGGATTGCAAATGCTCTCCAGCTCCTTCATCTTGTCCTCAAATTCATCTGCTTCTGCCAACTGGTTGCCATCAAGCCATTGAATTGCCTGCTCGATGGCATCTTCAATCTTCTTCTTGTCGGCAGCAGCAAGCTTTGATGCAATCTTTTCATCTTTGATGGTATTTCTCATGTTGTAGGCGTAGTTCTCCAGAGCATTCTTAGCTTCCACTTTCTTCTTGTGCTCCTCGTCCTCTGATTTGTACTTCTCAGCTTCCTGCACCATCTTCTCAATATCATCCTTGCTGAGCCTGCCTTTATCATTAGTGATGGTAATCTTGTTCTTCTGCCCAGTAGTCTTGTCCTCAGCGGAGACGTTCAAGATACCATTGGCGTCAATATCAAAGCACACCGTGATCTGAGGGACACCCCTTGGAGCAGGAGGGATACCAGAAAGCTCAAACTTTCCAAGTAGATTGTTGTCTCTGGTCCTGGTCCTCTCACCCTCATAAACCTGAATCAAGACACCAGGCTGATTGTCGGAGTAAGTGGAGAAGACCTGCTCTTTCTTTGTGGGGATGGTGGTGTTCCTTGGGATTAAGACAGTCATGACTCCTCCTGCAGTCTCCAGACCAAGCGAGAGAGGTGTGACGTCCAGAAGAAGCAAGTCCTGAACCTTCTCATTGCCCTCGCCACTTAAAATAGCAGCCTGAACAGCAGCTCCATAGGCAACAGCCTCATCAGGATTGATACTTTTGCATAGCTCCTTTCCATTGAAGAAGTCCTGCAGCAGTTGTTGTACTTTAGGAATTCTAGTGGAACCGCCAACAAGAACCACATCATGAATAGTGCTCTTGTCCATCTTTGCATCTCTCAAACACTTCTCCACTGGCTCCATACACTTCCTGAACAAATCCATATTAAGTTCCTCAAACCTGGCTCTTGTAATGGTGGAGTAGAAATCGATGCCCTCATACAAGGAATCAATTTCAATAGTAGTCTGTGCAGTGGAGGAGAGAGTTCTCTTCGCCCTCTCACATGCCGTCCTCAACCTCCTGAGAGCCCTAGGGTTACCACTGATATCCTTCTTGTTTTTTCTCTTGAACTCCTGGACAAAATGGTTGACCATGCGGTTATCAAAATCCTCACCGCCAAGATGAGTATCACCAGCAGTAGCCTTGACCTCAAAAATACCCTCTTCGATTGTAAGAAGAGACACATCAAAGGTTCCACCACCAAGATCAAATATCAGGACATTCTTCTCACCGACGCTGGTAGCCTTCTTGTCAAGACCATAAGCAATAGCAGCGGCAGTTGGCTCATTGATTATCCTCATTACGTTAAGGCCAGAAATGACACCAGCATCCTTTGTGGCTTGGCGCTGCGAGTCATTGAAGTAAGCAGGGACAGTGACAACAGCATTCTTTATAACAGTACCAAGGTAGGCCTCAGCAATTTCCTTCATTTTCATCAAGACCATAGAAGAAATTTCTTCAGCAGAAAACTGCTTATCCTCACCCTTATATTGGACAACAATCATGGGCTTGTCACCTGAACCAGGGATAACCTTGAACGGCCAGAGCTTGATGTCACTCTGAACAGATGTATCAATGAATCTCCTTCCAATCAACCGCTTTGCATCTGCAATTTTTTTAAAGAAAAAAAAAGGAAAGAAAGATAAGAAATCAAGCCACAGAAGCAACAACAATATACAGCAACACAGCACACTTGAAACATCAAGCATTTAAATGTGTCAAAATACTAATTAACAAGTTATCCTTTTCCTACAAAATGCCGAAGCAACGCAAGACCTGATTCCTTCAACAACCAGGAAAACAGTATGGAAGAATCAATGAAAGCCATAATGATACAGAAACTAGAGGTCAGCCAAAAGTGAAGCATATAGAAAGGAGGAACTAATGAAGTCTGGCAAAGAAAAATAAATTGAGTGATCAGAAAGTATTTAATTCCCTCTTGAGAGCTACCATTAACAAATTCAGCATTAACGGTTGAATAGAGTCGTGTACCTTCTGAAAATTAACTGGCAAATTCAAAATTCTTATATACAAAAATTGAGCAGTGCAACTATTTGTTTAGGTTAAGTTAGAAAGAATCAAAGATCGGAGTAAAAGTTACTGCAATTGAGAGAATTGAAGAACCTGAAACATTATCAACAAACTTATTACTAGTAAGAACTAACTAATTCAAAAGTCACTAAATATTGAGTACGACCGACTGAGCATGGGCGACACCCGGTCCTCCGAATTTTCAAGGGTTGTCGGGGGCGCCCGCACGACATGCGATGCTCTTCCGACCACTCGGCCCTACCTCCAGCTAAGCCGTTTCCAGGGTGCATAGCTAAAAAGTTAACTCTTCTCAAGGCCCCTGCCAAACGTTGACCGTCATATTTCGGCTCGAGAATTTTAACCCGATTCCCTTTCAGAACTCGCACAAAGTTGTGCTCTCCAACGGGCTTCCCCCGTCTCTTAAGATTGACTAACCCATGTACAAGTGCCGTTCACATGGGACCTTTCCCTTCTTCGGCCTTCAGAAGTCACTAAATATTAAACATTTAAATATGCAGTGGAATGGATTATTTGCTTCAGTAATCTTAAGGGTGAAAAAATAAATCAGAAAGGTCAATAGCAGAAAAATCTGACGTCAAGTAAATCAATCGGTATGGTAAGGTAAGCAACGACAAAGTGTTTAGACAGTTACGACCACAACTGTTTACACTTCCAAGCACAGAAAGATAAAACCCACAATTGAAAAGGAAACACTTCGAAATTGTACTCGTCTGGACATAACAGTGAGTAGAAAGGATCAATTACTGTCTACACTACAGTGTAGCAACACCATAATATCACTTTCCACATTGCAATTATAAAATACTGTTCCACGTATGGTTTTTCAAAAGGATTTTTCATCAGCAAAATATTATAACATCAGCGTATTAAACAGGATCACATAGGAACAAGCTGATCGTTATTTATCTCAGGTATAATGGAACCAATTTTCACCTTCGTCTTCTATTTTTAATATTTTAATAATTTCTTAACCAATATTCAACACATCTTCCCAAGTAGATCCTCATCTTTTACTGGGGAAATAATTGTAAGATTAGAGCTACCAAATCCAAACGAGTTATCTCCACCTGATAAAAAGGTACTCTTGCGGTTTAACACAGGCGAAACCAACACCTCAGAAAACATTATCTAACCAGATTAAATACAACTTCCAGCTGAAGTTTACTCAGAGAGATCAAACATATTGCAAAAGGAACAATGTATCCACATGCAAAAGATATTGAGAAAAAATTCTCTAAGTTGTTGTAATCAAAATACAATATTTGGAAATTATAAGCCCTGTAACAACTCAGATGAGATAATTCAGTCATGTTTTGTGCTAATTGCATAGATTTCTCGATCATAACCCTACACAATACATCAGATATCCATGAGACTTTAGTATACAAATCTATGTCACGTAAAACAAATAATCACAGAATAAAACAATAATATAAAACAAATACAAATATAAGCAAAGACTATGTGCATTGAACACAGCTGCACCAAGATGTCTATAGATTTGTCCCTCGCATTTAAAGGAAATAGTCACGCAAAAACCTAATCAACAAAAAATTAGAAAACAAAATAACAGATCAAAACAAAAATCTTTTCCATAACAAAAGCCTGATATAAGAATAGACTAGGCACATTAAACAGCTCTGCAACACCAGATCTACAGATTTGTCCCTCACATTAAAAATAAGAAAAAACATCGCATTAAAAACACTTGATCCAGACACATTCGCGAACATAATAACAGGTCGACACAAAAAAACATCCATAAAAACAAATCCAGATATAAGCACAAACAATGCACACTAAACAGCTATGCAGCACAACTATAGATCTGTACCTCACGTAAGAAATGAAAATGTAATGGCACAAAGTACATGTAAAGGACACATATAACAGCGTAATAACAGATCCAAATACCAAGCATTCAAAAAAAAGTTCCTTGAACAAACCAACAGAATATCAACATACTATGCAAATCTAAACGACCGTACTCACCAAATACAGTGTTAATAGGGTTCATGGCCACCTGGTTCTTGGCGGCGTCGCCAATGAGACGCTCGGAGTCGGTGAAAGCAACATAGGAAGGGGTGGTGCGGTTGCCCTGATCGTTTGCAATGATCTCGACGCGATCATGCTGCCACACGCCGACGCAAGAGTAGGTGGTTCCGAGGTCAATGCCGATAGCGGGACCTTCACCCTTTCCGGCCATGGTTAGGGATCTAGAACTACAGCGGCGCCACAAGAGGGATAGAAAGAGAGGAGCCGAAAGCTTGAAACTTGCAAATTGTTAATCTAGGGTTAGGAATCAAGGGAATTTATAAAGGGAACACATTAGTCTCCAGAATGTTCTGGTGGCTTCGTGGGCGGGGGAGATTAGGCAACCTTGTTAGCTGTCGAATTTTGACCGCATCGGCATGGCGCCCCGGTGCGGCGTATAAAACGGCAACGTGCGGAGAAGATTTCCGCTGGGTCCCAGGCTCCCAGCAACTCGATTTAGTCCTCCCAATTAAGAAATTGTAAAAAAAAAAAAAAAAAAAATAGTAATTTATATGCCAGATGTTTTTCAAGAATTCTTTTTTTAAAATAAATAAATAAATAAAACGACTCCCCTGATTCTTATTTTTTGAAAGAGGATTTTTTTTTAAAATAAAAATAAAAGAACATTTAACATATTTTTAAAAATACTTCTACTTTAAGAAAAAATAATTTAACTTGATTAAAATTATTATACATGACATTGTTGCATGTATAATAATTTTGATTAAATTAAATTAAAAAATATTAAATTTTATTTATTTTAACATGTAAAATAAGATTGAAGGGATGTTTATCTAGTGGTGTAATAATATTAATTAAATGTGATATAATATTTATTTTATTTTATTAATAATTTATATTTAATGATAAAAAAAATCTATTTTTATTCTATCTTATATATTTGACTATGCTTATTTCTAAATTTATTTATGAATTTTTAGTATGTTAATACATTTTCTTTTAGTAAGTTATCAAATATGTTTTTTATATATTTCCTTTTATACTTTATTACTACTTTTATAATCATTTAACTATTATAATTTGTATAAATTAAAAATCAAAGATATTTCCATAAAATCACTATTGAAGAAAAGTTTAATATTTACAGAGCTTCTTAATTATAATCGTGATGGTATTTAATCATTTAAGATTGTGGGATGATATTTAATTGTGTGATCTTTCCCCTTTTGACATCCACCCTCTTCATTAATGGCCTTTATTTATCCTTATGTGCGACCTTAAAAACTTTTTTGTATTATTTTTTAGTGTCAATTTGAAGTTTTGCACCCATAAACTATATCATTATATCATTCTTTTTTTATCTTATAGAAAGTGCAAATCATCTATAGAATTGGAAAATATTAAAATATAATAGTAATTTTAAAGTATTATTATGGTAGTTATTTTGAAATCATTTAGAAATCTATAAATTATTATTTAAGCTAAATAACTCATTTTTAATATCACATTATATGATATTTCATATTTTCAAATATCTCATAATCTTAAAATTCTTTATAAATCTCTTTTGGCTAAGTATTATTGGCTTATTGCAATTTATTAATCCGGGAAATTTATGTGACTGGGTGTGTATCTCATTCACTATTATTGTTATTCAAATTCACCTTTGATTATTTTTATATTTTAAAAATCGTAATGTATTTACATTTAGCATATTAATAAATGTTATTATTTCTCTCGTGCATTTCATTTTTCTATTATATCACCACTTTTACATAGTATGTAATTATTATAATATTACTTAAATTGAATATCAAATATATTTTTATTTTTATAGTAAATTTTAATATAATTAATTGAAATGAGACGTGATACTTTGGAACACTTTCCTAATTAAGTGTAAAGTGCTAAAAAATTAACAACTTTAATAAATATTTATTGGGTATAAAACTTTAAAAACATTTTAGATTGAGATAATCTTTGAAGTGCAAGATGGATATTTTTTAGACTTATGAACAGGAAGAAGGCTACCAACTCATGCTTATGTTAAGAGTGAGGAAAAAATTATGTTAGGTTTTTTTTAAAAGAAAGTTGGCATCAGATATCTAATTTATATTGATTAATTTTGAGATTATTGATCGGATCTTACAAAATTTTTTTTATCAATTATCAGGATAAATTAAAAAGTATTCGTAGCGGATGATCCATCAATCTAGCATTTTTAGGTTAATCACTCATTAAAAAAAATCATCCGTTAATTCATTAAAGTTGAGACTTAATTCTTAAATGCCTAAAAATTAAGAAGACATCTTACTTTTGTACCATTGTCCAGAGTTAAATTTTTGTTAGATTAATTTACATAGTGTCGATAATTAGATTTGATGTAGATTTTAAGAACAATCTATTTATGAGAAAGAAAGTCATTTCCTTACAGAAGGTCCAAGATTTTTACAACATACATTTATTTTCAAAAGATGTTAAATGCTTCCACTCATAAACAACAATAAGCTCTTCGTGTAGCTCCGGCAATGGCCTCGGTGCGTTTATGACAACCTCAACGAGTCAACGTTATCTTGACAATGCTCATGATTCTCATACTTTCGATGACAATTGACTCAGCAAGAGCCATCATCATGACAAGCTGATAAAAATCAATAAAGACGATTTAATTTAATTTTTAATTCAGATATCATATTAAGATTATATTCATGCTCACATATTTCTTTCAAAAATTTATATTCATTAGAAGGTGAAATTAGTCAAGTTTTGAATTTGAAAAATTTAGAAGATGATGATTTCTTTTTTTTTTTATTTCTTTTTTTATTTTTTTCATAAATTCTCTTTCTCTTTCTCCCACATAATAATTACTATTCAACCCGACATCAAACACTAGCATAATAATTACTATTAACCTAAACCTATGTGATATCTAAGTTTATAATATACTAGTAACTTATTTCTAAAAAACAGTAAAAATTCATATATGATTTTGTTAGATTGTTAGCGATCAACTACTTAATTAAGAGTATAAAATGATTCTATTTCACTAAAAAATCAAGCTATCGATAATTCAGATAATTAAACTATTTAAATCAACAACGTATTTTGAGCTTAAATATCTGAAATTCCCTGCCCCGCCATTGTCCATTGGCTTCTTCACAGCATTCAGACCAGGCCTGCAGTGAGTTAATGGATGATGAATTCTGATTTCTGAACCATTAAATAATCATTTAGTTTTATGAATTCTTTTTAAAACTCATGTTGGCACCATGAATACTTTGGTGGAATACACTACAATGTGTCCTGAAACACTATTAGTTAGTCTACTAGTAAGTGTGAATCAATATATGTTGATATGATGCGACCTTACTAATACATTTTTCAAACAAGAGATCATCGATAATAGCTAGCCATAAGATAAGCAACTTGTTTTAATGGTGTTATTCATTTTAATGGTAATAATATATGCACAATAATTAACTTTTCCAGCAACTTGTTTTCTTTGATCAAACCTATGCACGAGGATGCTATGCTGAGTAGTATGTTTGCTCTACAAGTGTCCATGATCACGAGTTGCTTGCCATTCCATGTCAAGTTTGCATCCCGTGTTGGCTCCTATCTTTCAATACCTTTTTTCTTTCCCCCTTTTTCTCCTCAAATTTTAAACTATTTTTTATATATCATATCGAACCACCTGTATGTGTAGTATGCTCGTTGAGTCTCTCAATTGGAAGGTAGAAAAAAAAATGCTTTGTTTTTACTTAGTTTTTTTTTTTTTATCACATTTAAGTAATGGTGAAAAGTCCATGACGCTTCATGAAAGGAAGGCACAAACTTAGAAGATCATGGTGTTGCCTGATTAAAGAGGCAAAAGTCCATTAAAAGAAGAAGCGATAGGCTGAGATGGTTACTTACTCATCTGGACAAGCCATGGAATCTGTGATTCAATCACTTTCGAATTTGATATATTTTTCATAAGATTGGAAAAAACAGGGTGAAGGAAAAGAGTTGTGAATTGAGTTCTCAAGCTTCATTTTGACTAACTTGTAGTGGAAGAGCTTTTAAGAAACTTTTAGCAGAATTTTTTTCTTCCAAAGGATCAGGCGAGATGCATGACGGGAAGACATATTTACAATCTGCTCAGAAGTTTTTTTTTTATAGAATTGAAAATTTCGATCCCAATATTCCATTGATTTCCCTTCCAAAAAAGAGAAAATAGCAACAGCAGCAATGACAACACTCCATTAGGAATCCTACAGACCGAAGTGCCTTTTGTAAGTTACAGATAATTAAGCTGCTACTTTGGGCATGAAGTTTCGTCTTGTTCTAAGGCAATTGATGTTCCTCTTTAATGCCAGTTCCCTTGATCGTATAGCATTGATGAAACTGAATGGCAATGATTACTAATGCATCTTCCCATTTCGCTAGAGAGGACAAGTGAATTGGCAGTAGTCTTTTGGAGTACAGAAGTATTCAGCAAGATGATGGCCATGCTAATTGGACGAGAGCATTCATATGAGAAACACCATGCTTTAGACTGAGCCAAACACTCGAACAATTAGCTAACAAAGCATCACCATTTGCATAAGGAGAGCATATTAATCTTACTCCATTATATATCATTCACGTGCTTATGATATCATTAAACAGTAATTAGGATCCTCGTGAATTTGTGATCATGGAGCTAGATAAGAGAGGTCGACATTTCCGCCCTCCTCTATAAAATTACCACCTTCACGGCCTTCCTAAATACCGACACCATCTCTCTGTTACGCCATATACAAGCTAAATTCACAGACAGATCGATAGAATTAGTAGAGGACAACCATGGCCGTAAACATAACCGCCATCAGGACCTCCTCCAACGGGGTGTGGCAAGGAGACAACCCACTCCACTTCGCCTTCCCTCTCCTCATTGTGCAGGCCACTCTCGTCCTTCTCCTCGGCCGCTCCCTCTCCTTCCTCCTCAAACCCCTCCGCCAGCCAAAAGTCATCGCCGAGATCGTCGTAATTATTGTTGCATATGAATTCGCTCACTTTCTCTGGTAACGAGACTTAGTTAAGTAGTTCGTAGTTAATCGATAATAACTTGCAGGGCGGCATCGTACTGGGTCCATCGGCGCTAGGCCGCAACGAGAACTACCTCCACAACCTGTTTCCTTCATGGAGCATGCCGATCCTTGAGACGGTGGCCAGCATCGGCCTCCTCTTCTTCCTTTTCCTCGTCGGCCTCGAGCTCGATCTCCGCTCCATCCTCCGCAGCGGGCGTCGAGCCCTCGCCATCGCTGGAGCTGGCATCTCCCTCCCCTTCGCTTGCGGCATCGGCGTCGCGTTCGTCCTTCGCCGTGGCATACCTGGAGCCGACGAGCCCAGCTACGGCCCTTTCCTTGTCTTCATGGGCGTCTCCCTCTCCATCACTGCTTTCCCCGTCCTCGCCCGCATCCTTGCTGAACTCAAGCTCCTCACCACTCCGCTCGGAGAGACCGCCATGGCCGCAGCCGCCTTCAACGACGTCGCCGCCTGGGTCCTCCTCGCGCTTGCCGTCGCCCTCTCCGGCACGACCGGAGGAGGAGGCTCCGATCACCGCAGTCCTCTGGTGTCCATTTGGGTGCTGCTCTGCGGAGCGGCCTTTGTGGCGGTGCAGATGGTGGCAGTGAGACCGGTGATGACGTGGGTGGCAAGGCGGGCGGAGAGCGAAGGCGGGGAGAGCGAGTTGTGGATGGCTCTGACGCTGACCGGCGTCCTGGTGTCGGGCTTCTTCACCGACTTCATCGGCATCCACTCCATCTTCGGGGCGTTCGTCTTCGGGCTCACCGTCCCCAAGGACGGGGAGTTCGCCGGGAGGCTCATCGAACGCATCGAGGACTTCATATCGGGGTTGCTTCTGCCGCTCTACTTCGCCTCGAGCGGACTGAAAACGAACGTGGCGAGCATCAAAGGCGGCAAGTCCTGGGCCCTTCTCGCGCTCGTCATTGCCACAGCATGCACCGGGAAGATCGTCGGAACGTTCGTGGTGGCAGTGGCTTGTGGGATGGCGACCAGGGATGCGGTGGCGCTTGGGGTTCTCATGAACACCAAAGGCCTCGTCGAGCTCATCGTCCTCAACATCGGCAGGGAGAGAAAGGTATTTAGACAAGTAATTAAGGAATTGTTAGTTCGAAATTTCAAAAAAGAAAATAGCAAACACATCATTTTTATTCTGTGAAACATCGCTTTTCACGCGTCTCACATTACATTGCAGTTGTTTAATTCATATTTTTATAAGGTAGAATTGAGAAATTGCATGATCTAGTCAAGTAAATAACAATGCACTATTGGATTGGAGATATCATGCACTTTAGGTGGAAACCAAAAGCCTTTTCTTGCTCCTCTCGGGAAACTCGTTTTTGTTCAAAAGCCAATTTACCCACTTTTTGTGGAAGGGACTCGAAAAGTGGTTTTTGTCATGGATATTGAATTAGAGGCCAAGATTTATAATGAGCTTTCATGTCAGTTTAATCATCTCAATTACTGCTAATAATTTAAGAATCAATTTTGACTTAGTGACTCTTCCATTTCTCACTTGAATAAATTGATGGGCATTCAGGTTTTGAACGAAGAGACATTTGCCATCCTGGTGCTGATGGCGCTGTTCACCACTTTCATCACCACGCCCGCCGTCATGGCCATCTACAAGCCCGCCCGCGTCGGCGCCCCAGACCCGCGCCGGCTCTACCGCTCCGGATCTTCTTCCCCTCCCTCCTCCGCTGCCGGCACCAAGGAGCTCCGCGTCCTCGCGTGCGCCCATGGGCCCCGCGACGCCCCCGCCCTCCTCGCCCTCGTCGAGGCCATCCGTGGCGGGCCCCGCGCATCGTCCCCCCTCAAGCTCTACGTCCTCCACCTCGTCGAGCTCACCGAGCGATCCTCCTCCATCGTGATGGTCCGCCGCGCACGCCGCAATGGCCTCCCCTTCCTCAACCCCCTCCTTCGGCGTCAGCAGTCCCGCGACCCCGTGGCCTTGGCCTTCGACGCCTACGGCCAGCTCGGCCGGGTTCGCGTCCGCACCATGGCGGCCGTCTCCGCCCTCCCCACCATGCACGAGGACGTCTGCAGCGTCGCAGAGGACAAGCGCGTGGCCCTCCTCATCCTCCCTTTCCACAAGCGCCAGCGACGTGCCGATGACGCCGGCTCCGTCCCCGTGGTAGAGAACGTGGGCCACGGTTGGCGCTCCGTCAATCAGCGAGTGCTCCGGGAGTCCCCCTGCTCCGTGGCCGTCCTCGTTGACCGTGGCTTCGGGGAGGGTGAACAGGTGTGGCCGGCGGACGTGGCGCGCCTTGTCTGCGTGCTCTTCTTCGGCGGGCCCGATGACCGCGAGGCGGTCGAACTGGCGACGCGGATGGTCGAGCATCCTAATATTCGTGTCACCGTCTTCCGGTTCATCTCGTCGAAGAACAGCGACGAGGAGCGGAAAAATGTCACGCTACGGCCGTCTCCATTGAACAGCGATGACAAGCGCTACACCTTCTCAACTGCAGTTATGGATCGAGAACGAGAAAAGGTAAACTAAATTGGAACTCATTCTCAAATTATTTTTATTTTTTATTAAACCAAGCTCGATCTTTGGTAATTGATAGGAAAGGGATGAGTTGGCACTGGAGGCATTCCGGAGGAAAGCAGAGGAGGGGGAAGCGGCGACGGCGAGGTACGAGGAGAGGACGGCGGGGAACGTAATCGAGGCAGTGCTTGCAATCGGGAAGAATAAGGAGTATGACCTGGTAGTAGTTGGGAAAGGGCGGTTCCCTACGTCGATGGTAGCGGAGCTCGCCGGCAGACCAGCGGAGCACCCGGAGCTCGGCCCTATAGGGGACGCACTGGCTTCCTGCCAAGGCGTGGTTTCGTCGGTGCTGGTGGTCCAGCAGCACGACGTGGTGCACTCAGAGGAGACGCCGGTGTCGATGGTCTTCGATGACGGCCACTCCGCCGTCGACGCCGTTGATGTGGAGAGGGGCAGCAACCACAAAGCTGGCTCAGGGTAGGATTAGTGTGACATAAAGCGACTATTATGCTGGATAAAATCGATCATAATTAATCGATTATGTATCCTTAATAGTATCGACTTTGGATTTTAATTTGTTTGGTTGTATATTAATTGATACGCTTCAGTACCTTGAAATTTGCGATTTTCACAGAAAAAGGGAATTTATAGCGTAATGCTTCAATTTCATCAAATTTCATTTGTTACTAAAGATAAATTCTTCCCTAATCTGCTCATCGTCATCTCAAATGTAAAAAATTCTTCCCTAAAATTATTCTTGAGTTGCCATTTATATGAGATGAGAGTCCGTTACAAACTGTTCCTCTTCTTGTGTCCTCATCGCCATTTATATTGTTGTTCTTATCTTTCTCACTGTGCATGAGATGAGAGTAACATGTATTAATTATCCACACCAAATTCCAACAAGTGCCAATTCAGAATACTTCACCTAAAGAGAGAAAAAAACTCAAGCGTAGTAACAAAATATTGATGATCTAGTTTCTTCAAGAGTAGGATGCAAAATCCTTTTTCCTGATGATCTAATTTAGTGAATAGCATTCGATCACAGTAAACATCATAGTTTAGTATTTTTCACTCCCTAACATTGTCATGTGCTGCCAAAATAAGCCCCCAAAATTCAGATTCCATATCTGTCTTCAACAAAGAACAAAATGTAATTTTGTTTGCTACCAACACCTTCAGTTAATGGTTAATTGCATGAAGATGGGGTTACTTCTTGTCAAGAAACACGCTGGTGAGGACCTTCTTCGACCGCAAGGAGATTTCCAACACCTCCAGAGCCTGCCACTCCAAATCACGTATATATATAGCATATGCAATTATTTCCCCCCCAAGAAATAGAGATTGATTAACAAGAATAAACAATAATACCTCGTTGAAGCCTAGTGTCACAGCCCTCTCGACAAGTGCGTCCAAATTCTTGACGTTAAACTTACTTAGGAGGGTAATGCTAGAGATGCTGGACATGGGCGTCACCGTCAGATCGTCCATGATAGTATACGTCACA
>JBBUKS010000095.1:10767511-10781703 GCA_038050645.1 Hedychium gardnerianum | reverse complement strand
TCCCGTTTAATTAAAACAGGCGGAGGCGTTGGTCGAGCTCTTGCGGCAGCCGACCACCTGACCATCAAACCTCTGCAGTCCGATAGGAGTAGGAAACGAGCGTATCATCGCCTTTTTTTTTGTTTTTTTGCCATTGATGGTAGGAAACAGCCAGCGTGTCATTGTAAATATGAAACAATCAGGGTGTTATTGTAAATATAAAAACATAGAGCGAGACTAGTGTGTAGTTTCATTTATATACAGTGATTTCAGATAATATTTTCTCCTTGTTGCATATTTAAATTGTGTGGAGTTAAAGTTGTTTCACTCGTAATTTCCTTTAAAATTATATAGAATTATTTGAAGACAAAAAAAATTTATTATAAAAAGGAGGCGTTTAGTGTAATATATTTACTATAAAAAAATGTTAGAAAAACTAATGATGTTTCAATATTTAATGCTTCTTGATAAGATTTGGCTGAATTGAGCTTAATCAAGCTTATAAATTTGAGTTTGAGTTTGATTCAATTGTTTAAACATAGTTTTAAGCTTGACTCGAGTTCAGCTTGAAAAGTTTAAATTAAAATTAAAATTTCAAATTCGAGTTAATTTAATATTTATATAAATAAATAAATTTTATTTAATTTGACTTGATAAATTCTCGAGTCAATATTAAAAAACTTTGAGCTTGGTTCTGAATATTAAACGAGTTAGCTCAAATTTAACTGATCAAATTTAAGCTCAAGACAAGTTTTAATCGAGTCACTCACGAGCAATTCATGAATGAATTGACTAATTTACACCCCTAAACTTCAGGGTCCATGTCATCAAGGATGAAGTCAAGATTAAATTTATTCAGGCTGTAGTACGGAAGCTTGACCGGAGATAAAATTTAAATTTGTTATAAAAATAATAATAATAATAATAATAAAAATCCGAAATAATTATGTCGACGTCAATCCTCATAGCTCGTAATTCATGATTAATTCGAATAATCATCCGAACTGACTTCGCCCGTATATGTCATTATGTCGAGAGAAGATCAAAGTAACATGAACCGGAGCTGTTGTTGTCATCGCAGTAAACCTTTCACGTGGCGGCGGCCGTCGACGATCATGGATCTATGGCCATCGACCTCGGCGTGGCATGGCATGGTCGGCGCCCACTTATGTTTATCACCCCCTCTAGCGGCGACACGTGTATAAATGGAGAGTGATGCTGCTCCATTTTCTAGGTACGGCGGCCACGTGTGCGTCTGCTGTTTAAAGAGGCTTGACCAATTGGATCGAAACGTTCGATTTGACAAAAGTTGAAACGTCAGCCTCCCGTCGTTTCAGGATCAATAAAAAAAGTAATCATGATAACTATGAAACTGAGGAGTATGTCAGTGATTTAAATTCTGATTAATAATTATTTTTTTAAGTATTAATTATTATTTAGATTAATTAGATTAATTTTTGTAATTTATTTTCTTCGTATCGATTTTGGGATGAATTGACGAAAACATCAAAGGTGAACGTTTCGTCTTTTATCATAATGAAAAGTGAGTTAGTGAGTGGCCATCGGTGTCAATCCAACTCACACAATAATTTTCATGTATACAATAACAATATCTCAATTAATTTTCATTTCCTACTATATTATTATTATTATTAATATTTAAATACATTTAATTTTAATATTATTAATTACGTTTTTTTTTATTTTTCTCAAATATATATTTATCATATTTTTATATTATTTAATTAAAATATTTATTAATTATTTTAGTGTATATATATATATATCTCGGAGTTTTCTTTAATAAGTAAAATTTTAATTTTTAATTTTATCTATCATTATATATTCAGATATTCATCTTAATATTTTTATCTTTGCGACTTATATTCTATTTGTATGCTCAAATTATAATTTAACATTTAATTTCATATAATATAACAAGTCTAATTATTATTTTATAGATTTTTTTTTTAAATTTTAGAGGTATGATCACGAAGTATACTTGATGTTCTCCGTCATTTTATTCATTATATTTATATTCTATATATCTGTCGATCCTTTATTTTTTTTATAAAATTAATAACTCACTAAAACAAGGGCATGCAAAAATTACATCTCGATATCGATGTATGACATCAATTATTGGATTGTTGCCTCTAGTTAGTTGGACTTCAACAACTTGATGATTATGATGACGACAAGTGTGTCAAACAATGTTTAGTATTATATCATCTTTAGTTGGTGAGATCTTCATATAACTGTAATATTTCAACTTTCATCAATTCTGTTCTTTGAGTTATGTCCCAAGAGATAAGACACATTTGCCCAATGTTTCATAATGCTGATGAAAAGATTGGATTGATTACCTAGCAAAATTCTCTTGTCAGTCAAGAATTTTGCTAGGTAAAATTCTCTTGATGTTGATGATCACAAGAAAGAGTTCCAAAACTATTCAAGCAAGGTGTTCTCGATATTTATATTGTATAGTTGGATTTCAGTGATGGATTTTTGTGAATGAAGTCATGTAGGAAATCTAGGACCTAACTCGCAGGAACCAAAGATAATTAACTCTAATTGAAAAAGAGTGGTCCAATTGTGATCTATTGCTATGGTAAGGAAGGGGTTATCAGACAAGACCAAATTCTTTAGTTTGGTTAAGTTGGAAAGGTGAAGCTCATGTGGTATTAATTCAGAAAATAAATTTAAAAGACCGATTAAAATACTCTAAGTTGACTAGTTTCCCAATCTCATGTGGTATTAATCAGAAAGTAAATTAGATTCAAGAGATAATCTATTTAAAATAGTTAAATTTCCTAATTCACTTGGTATTGGACCAATTAGTGAACAATTTTCAAGATACGATGTCTATAAGTTTGAAAGATTCATAATCCCCATTGGTAAAGAATTTCCAAGTAAAGTAAAGCCCAGGTCGAGGTATGTTAGATGCTTCAATTTGCATAACGTATCAGGTAGGGGATCAGAGAGCAAATTCCAATCAATCCAATCTTTCAATATTACTAATTTAGATCATATCATTGTCGAACATAAATTCTCTTATCAGTCCATTCGTGAGAATGTCATTTAGTCTTTCTAGCTTTGTTGATGGTTTTAGGTAATTTTGTAAGTTTGTATGTTATTTTTGTTCTTCATTGATGGTTGATTACTTGTATCAATTCATTAATGTTTGTTGCTGGTAATAGAATTGATTCTCATGCTTAACACTTCATATATTTGATTATAATTAGATTATGCTTGTAAGTTGTTTGTTTATCTTATGAGGCATAACTAGGTGGTCTTATGCAATACAGATGGATGTACTCATTTGAGTGATTTTTGAGAAAATTAAAGAATAATGTTCGTAACAAAGCAAGAGTTGAGAGATCAATATGTAATGCATATTTGGTTGAAAAAATATCTTCCTTCTGCTCTTATTATTTTGTTGATAATGTACAAACCAGAAATCGTAAGTGTCTAGGAATTCCGATAATACTCAACCAGTTGATCCAAGCATGCTTTTTATTTTCAAGTTTTCTGGTAAGACAATGAGTGCAACTGTTTCTAGACAGTTAAATGATCAAGAATATCATGCTGCAAGGACATATATACTCCTAAACTGTCAAGAGATCAAATCATACATAAGGTAATAATTCAAGTATAAATATATACATAGTTTTTCATATATTTGACATGTTATCTAATATGTCTTCAAATTACCTACTTTCACAACTTGTACGAATAAAATCTACACGTACATAATCCAACAATAAGTGCAAGTGAGGTAGATCGTAAGTTAGAGGATGAATTTACATTTTGGTTTCAAATTTATGTAAGATATCGTTTAAATTATTTATTACAATGCAAATTTAATATTTCTATATCGAATTTATATCATAACTATTATTATAGGCGAACGACCATAGAATATCAAATGTGCAAGATGAAAGAATAAAAAATCTTGCGTCAGGACCTCTCTGTAACATAACAGTTTACTCAAGTTATTATGTTAATGGATTCAGATTTCATGTGGCCCAACGCGATTCACACAGGCTTACATATAATTCTTGTGTTTGCATAAAAAGATCCATAAATAACAATGATACTCAATTTAATTATTACGATAGACTTGAGAAAATAATTGAGGTAGAGTATCATGCTTTACTTTTAAAAAGGTACGTATTATTTAGATGTTCATGGTATAATCCAACTCCAAGAACAGGTACCAGAATACATCATTTCTATAATTTAGTTAGGGTTAACGCAAATAAAAGATTCAATAAGTTTGAGCCTTTCATCTTCGCGGTATAAGCTGGTCAAATTTTCTATTTTGAATACCCAACGAAAAGAAGAAGACCTAGTGAATGGTTAGCAGTGTGTCAAATAAATGCTCGGTCAACCATAGAAATGTCGAACACCATCACTGCCCAAAACCATGATGCATATCAAAATGAAGAAGTCGAGATACACTCAGTTGATTTAGAAATGCAATCCATATCATAATTGCTTGTAGATGTTAATGTCACTTTCAAGGATATAGATAATGGAGAGATGTCTAACAATGAGGAGGCTGATGTACCAATGTAGTCTAGCGATGAGAACTTAATGTTAATTTAATTAATTTCGATTGGCATGATGTTTAAGAACTATAATTAATATCATAGAATATTGTATAATGATATCTGTTTTAACATCTACATCTCCCTTGTTATAACATAGAAGTAATTATCATTTTGAATATTATGTGTTATACTGTGATTTTACATATATATAGTCATGTTAGACAATCCAGTAGCACAAAATGGCCGGATAGTCCTGAGGGTTTCTGCTGATTGGTAAGTAGTTATGTATTTAGTAATTTCAGTACTTATTACTCTTTTTTATTTATAATATATTTCTTAGTAATTCCATATTTTTCATGCAGCTTCCTTCCAAATGGGCATAAGGTTGCAGCTTACATATCAAAAAAATTTAAAGAACTATTGTCCATTACCAATACTATATGAATACATGTAGACCAGGATATGAAAAAAAATTATCACGGAGAATTTTTGGTAAGTATTTTGAATATAAATGAAGTATATGTGTAGTATAAATTCCTTTGTGTACTAATTTTTTAAATATTATTGCAGAAATTATATATTTAGGAGGAGGGCCACGAGGAAGAATTTAAAGTCACATGGAACATTTATTACGCCAAGCTTTACAAGAATTTATTATACAAGTAGAGGATGATGGGAACTAGGCCAGCCGAGGTGCCTGTTGAGACTTGGGAGGCTTGGAGAGTCATTTGGACTGCCAAAAGATGACAGTCTAATTCAGCGATTGCTTGAGGCAATCGCAAGACTGAGTTTGCTGGGCCAAGCACTTGATCCACAAAGCATACTGCTAGATCCTGTTATATTGTCGAGCATACGATAGACTTGATAAGTTTGTTAAATTAATAATTCAATGGAAATATTTATTATTATTATTGACCTTGTTTTAATGTATTTATAATTTTTGTACACAAACTACTGAATTAGAGAGACCTCCCACTTGTTGAGAGATATTTAACTAGACACATAACAAGAAGGATGACATATTTGTTGATCAGTGATCTCAGGCAATTAACGTAAGAATTTTAACTTTATCCAATTACACAATTATCATTCAATATATTTGTAAATTTTATGTATCTTATAATATTAATTTTTTTTTTCACAAGATGCAATGACAAGTGATATTGCACAGACGATTAATGATATTTGTTATGATGTCGTCGGTGGAAGGAAGAAAACCTCCCTTTATGGCTTTGGCTCCCAAGCCAAACTTGTCTACGATCGTATGAGGGCTCCTCCTGGGATTATGGGTCATCCGAGTTTCTTTTCATCTAGTGATGTCGCAACATTGCGATAAGAAAATGAATAATTGAGGACTCGACTCTTGACATTAGAGCAGTCCATGACTGCTCGGGATGCCAGAACTGAGGAGTTGTATCGTCATATGTTTGTAGTCCAAGCTCAGTTCACTCCAGCATAGCAAGCGTAGCCGGAGCCGCATCGTTTTGAGTCCCAGGATACCGAGAATCCCGATGATAGCCCTGATGAGTAGCTCATTTTGAGGTATATTATAATATTACTTAGTTTTTTATTTATCTCTGAATTTCAATGAAAAATATTACAATAATTTTTTTAATTATATACATCTCTAATTATAAAATATTTTTTCTTAATCCATTTCAGATATGTCTAGCATCATATACAGATATCCATGTTTTTTGAACTAAGGTATGCTTTTTTTTCAGCAATAAAATATGTGTTTATCAGTTTATGTATTCTTAGGATAAGTAGTTATTCCTTGTGTAGTTTACTCCAAAACTTACTATTGTATTTATAACCTATAAGATCTTATTTTATGCCTGATTGAAAATGATTTTGAGTTATATTTCTTTATTGGATGTCTTGTATCGGATGTTATATATTATTGTCTTGTATGAGATGTTAACTTATATTCGATATATATGTTCGGATTTGATTATGAATTGTATTATTTGTTATGTTTAGATTATGAATTGTATACCAGTTTATTATGTTTGGATGTGTTCTAGTGGTTTTTATGTTTTAACTTATAACTAATTATGTTGTGTATTGTGATAATCATCGGTTGTGATGTTTTATTGTTTAAATGTATTTATATAAATAGGAAAATGATAGAAATGAGGTGTATCTACGAAAATGAAGAGAAATTAGCGACGAAATTTTAAAATTCCGTCGCTACGATACATTTTTTTTTTAAAAAAATTATATTAGCAACGGAATATATAATTCCGTCGTTATAATTAGCGATGGAAATAAGTTCCGTTACTAATAGCAACGGAAATAAGGTCGCTAATAGGGATTAGTGATCGAATAGCGACCAGATAATTCCGTCGCTATTCGTTGTGGTGATTTGTCATCTCTTAATTTAATAATTATCTTATTAAGTCTAATATTATTAAATTAAAATTTCATATATTCTATCTTTACTCTACTAAATCTAAAAATCTTTACTTTCAGTGTTTTCTGTCTAGATTCAAAATTAATATTTACTCCTTTACGTGTCTCATCAATCAAAATAATATCATTAGCAAAAAATATGCACCATGGTAATATATCTTGGATGTGTTCAGTGAGTTTATCTATAATTAGTATAAAAAGATAATGACTTAAAATTGATCATTACTATCTAAAATCTTCACTCTTGTCGTTACATTCTCATGCATATCTTTAATTATTTTAATATATGTTATGCTAACATCTTTCTTTTTTAGAATTCTTCACATAATTTTTCTCGAGACTTGTAATAAGTTTTTTTATAGGTCAACTAATATTTGTTGGGAATGTGAATGGAATAAAGAGGTGGAGAAGAATAGACTCTATTATGCATGAGTTTTAGTCCCACATTAGACGTGAGGCTTTACTGTTGGTTTAAATTATGGTATATGTATTGATGTTGTGAACATATGCACGGGGAGAGGCTCTCTCTCATGCATGGGTGCACAGGGGGTTCAAATTCAAGGTCCGGATTACACTGAACCAAGTTGAGTTGTGTGCGAGCATGACCTGTGCACGTCGAATGTCGGACCGGTCGAGGCTAGATTTGCCCAAGCGAATGAACAAATATTTTGCCATATTTTTTTTTACTGCTCATGTGAAAAATGAATTAATTTTGATTAATGGTCATAAATGACCATTAAATCATCCGATTGAAACTGTCAACATTTAATGATAATAAATGACCATTAAATCATCTGATTGAAACTATATGTGATTAATTAATGACAATAAATGACTATTAATTCATTCGATTGAAACTGTCGATGATTAATGACAATAAATGACTATTAATTTATCTAATTAAAATTATTGACGATTAATGGTAATAAATGACCATTAATTTGGCCATTAACTATGACCAAAGGTTGAGCCCCTATATAAAGAGCTTAGATCATGAGCAGAAAAAATATAGCAAGAGGAAGAGTAGGAAGCGAACCTCTATCCACCAGTGTTCTCCCACAAAAACTCTCTCTCAGTCCCACAAAAACTCGTGATAGCACTCGGGTGCTTACTCAATTCGTCGTGATTAACCCATGCTTGGTGGTGATCATGATTTTTCTATTGTATCATGGGAAATAGACGACCCAAGATAGCCTCGAAGCACAGCCGGAGGTGGGGTAAATTTGTTTCAAGAAAACTGTGTTGAACGCAGGCCTCAGCTTTGTCTTCCCAACCGGCTTCATCCCGACCCGACCTCTTCCGATTGGAGAAAGTTCCCGACTGACGGTCTGCTCACGTGAAGGGAAGCATTCGTCAACGTCATTTTCCAACTCAACCTCTACTCGGGACCGTACAAGCATCCACTCGGGAACATTAAGCAATCATCGAAAGCACTGTCAAACCATCCCCGCTAGCGACCTGAGATTATCCGCTCAGGTCATCTTAACAGTTAAGTTGAATTTAGATTTTTGTGTAATTTCAATTTAACTCATTCCCAAAATATCTCCGGCATATTGTCTAATGATCTTAAAACAAATCTGTGTCTATTGAGATGACCACTGAAAGTATTGAGGTGCAACAGACTTATCACATGAAGGCTCCTTCTGCTCCGATTGGAAATGTGTCAATCAACCATGGGGAAAGACCAGAGAAGTTCACTAGGTTGCACTTCAAGAGGTGGTAGTAGAAGATGTTCTTCTACTTGACCATGCTCAATCTGGTTCGATTCTTGAATGAGGACCCTCCCAAGCATGCTGAGGATACTAATGTCCATACCATTAGTGCAGTACATGCATGAACTCATTTTGAGTTCCTATGCCAAAATTACATCCTCAACTATCTTGCCGACTCATTGTATGTTGTGTACAACACAAAAAGAATGGCTAAGGAGTTGTGGGAGTCCCTGAACAAGAAGTATAAGACGGAGGATGTAGGGGCCAAGAAATTCATCGTGGGTCGATTCCTAGACTATAAGATGGTTGACTCCAAGACGGTGATCAGCCAAGTCCAAGAGCTTTAGGTGATTCTGCATGAGATTCACTCGGAAGGTATGGTTCTGAGTGAAACCTTCCAGGTGGCAGATGATAGCGGCGAAGCATATGTTTATATCGCTGGTTAGACCTGAGTTCCTTTACTTGCCCAATGACTAGTGTTGTCGCAGTAAACTGGTAATGCTTTAACAATGAATGGAACCACTCCAAGTTCAGTGATGAACTTCTTGATTAGATCGATTCCTTTGCTGATTCTGAAGCTGCAATGTATTCCGCCTTACAAGTAGAATATGCTACGGTGTCTTGCTTGGAATTCTTCCAACTAATTATGCCTCCATTTAAAATAAATATGTATTCAGACTGGGACTTAGAGTCATCCTTGTCCGTCTGGAAGCTGGCATCCGTATACCTGCGTATAACCATATCATAATCTTCATATACTAAGAACACATCCTTAGTTCTTCTTAAGTCTCGTGACACTCAGAGCATATGATACATCGGACCTTGTACATAACATAGCATGCATGATAGATCCTATCGCAGACGCATAGGGTATCTTACTCATGTAAATCCTTTCGTCATTTTTGCGTGGACACATATATTTTGAAAGGCGAATTTCATGCCTCATGGGTATGAAACCTTTTTTGGATTCAGACATGCCAAACCGTTTTAGCACTCTGCCTATATATGTAGACTGTGAAAGACCAAACAACCTTTTCGATCTATCTCTATAGATCTTCATCCCAAGGATATAAATTACTTCTCCAATGTCTTTCATGGAGAACATCTTGGACAACCAAACTTTAACTGACTGTAGAACTGACATATCATTTCCTATAAGTAATATGTATCAACATATAATATTAGGAATACGATTACACTCCCATTAATCTTTTGGTACACACAAGGTTTGTTTGGATTTTGTGAGAAATCAAACTCTTTGATTGCCTCATCAAAATAGATATTCCAACTCCTGGATGTCTGCTTCAATCCATAAATGGACCGTTGAAGCTTGCATATTTTATTTTTGTTAACAGATATGAAACATTCGGGTTGTATCATATACACATCCTCGAGCAAGTTTCTATTAAGAAAAGATATTTTTGCATACATCTGTCATATCTCATAATCATGATGAGCTGATATGAGCAGTAGTATCCGAATGAATTTTAGCATAGATACTGGTGAGAAGATTTCATCATAGTTAATGCTTTAGCTTTAACGATAGTCTTTCGCCACCAATCTTGCTTTATAAGTAATTACATTACCATCCATGTCGGTTTTCTTCTTGAAAACTCACTTGCACCCAATAGACATAATGCCTTTAGGTGGGTCCACCAAGTTCCAACTTGGTTTTCATACATGGAATTTATTTCCGAATTCATGGCTATAAGTCACTTGTCTCTTTCTAAACATTTCATAGCCTCTTCATAATCAGTAGGTTCCTCATCCTCAATGAGTAACATGTCATTCAATTCACATGTAAGAGGTTCATATCTCTCTGGAATATTGCGTGTCCTACCTGATTTACGAGAAAGTTGTGTCATAATCGATTGTGGTTCTTGACTAGATATCTCATTAGTGTCTATTGGAGTCTCTTAAACTTTATCAAGTTCAACCATACTCCCACTGGTTTCCTGCCAGAGAAATTCTTTCTATAGAAAAATAGCATGCTTTGAAATAAACACCTTTTGTTCCAAGGGATGATAGAATTGGTAACCCTTTGTTTCCATAGAGTAACCAATAAATAGACACTTATCAGACTTAGCATCTAGCTTATCTGATATAGTTCTCTTCACATAAGTAGGACATCCCCATATATTCAAATAAGATATGTGAAGTTTCCTACCATTCCATATTTCATATGGAGTAGTTGAGATTACCTTTGTCGGGATTTTGTTTAGCAAGTAAACAGTTGTCATGAGTGCATAACCCCAAAAGGATTTGGGAAGACTTGCATGATCCATCATCGACCTAACCATATCTAACAAGGTTCGATTTCGCCTTTCCGATACACTATTGTGTTGTGGCGTATAAGGCGGAGTCCATTGAGACAATATTCCATTCTCTTAGATAATCTTGAAACTCTTGACTTAAGTATTCACCACCTCGATCAGATTGAAGTATCTTAATACTTTTACCAAGTTATTTCTCTACTTCATTTCTGAATTCTATTAACTTTTCAAAGCCTTCAGACTTGTGTTTCATCAAATACACATATCTAAATCGAGAGTGATCATCGATGAAAGTAATGAAGTAGCTATAACCTCCTAGTGCATGAGTTAACATTGATCCACATACATCGATATGTATAAGGTCAAGTAACTCTTTAACTAGTTCACCTTTTCCTGAAAAAGGTAACTTTGTCATTTTCCTTTTAAACATGAATCACATGTATCAAATGAATCTACTTCAAATGATTCGAGAATTGTAATCTTTTACAATTCGGACATGTGTTTTTTGCTTATATGACCAAGGCGACAATGCCACGAGTAGGAGGTTAACTGATCATCCTTTCGAGTGCGTTTGTTACTCGTTTTGATATTGAATACGTTACTGAATATATCTAACGCGTAGATGTCATTGCATAAAATTCCAGTACCATAAAAAACGTCATTCAAAGTTATATAATAATAATTGTTACTAAAAGTCAAATGAAAATATTTTCTATTTAAGCAAGAAATAGAAATAATATTTTTTATTAATATGGGAACGAAATAATAATTATCTAGTTCTAAGACAAGTCCAGTAGGAAGCTTTAACAAATATGTTCTCATGGCGACTGCAGCAACCTTTGCTCCATTCTCAACTCGTAGATTTGCTTCTCCTTTGACGAGTCTTCTGCTATTCCTTAGGCTTTGTATGTCATTACATATATTTGAGTCACATCCAGTATCTAATATCCAAGTGTCGGAGGAAATAACATGACAGTCAATAACAAAAATACCTGAAGCAGACGAGGCATCAGATATCTTTTTCTTCTTCACAGACTCAAGATAAATCTTGCAGTTTCTTCACCAGTGTCCCATCTTACCATAATAATGGCATGGGCCCTTTTGTGCCAGTTCTACTATCTTAGCCTTCTGCTTCTTTTTCACAATAGCCTGATACGTTGACTTCATCTTAGAACTTTTCTTTGAGAAGTTTATTAACATCACCATTTTTTGTTCACCTTTAACAGAAGGCTCCACAATCTTGAGCATATTAATCATCTCGGAGATGGTGGATTCTAGATTTTTCATTCGATAGTTCATCACAAATTGTAAATGACTTTTCGATAAACTATGCAGAATTAAGTCAATACTTAATTCGTGATCCATTATAAAATCGAGTGATTCCAAACACTCTATGTAGCCGTTCATCTTTAGTACATATTGTACTGCAGACGAACCCTCCTGCATCTTTAAGTAAAAGAGAAGCTTGGAGACCTCGAACCTTTCAGATCTAGCTTGCTCATCAAATAGCTCACGAAGATGATAGACAATAGTATAAGCATTCATATGCTCATGTTGTTTCTGTAAGTCAGAAGTCATTGCGACTAACATGATGCAACTAGCAAGTTCATAATCAGTCATATATTGTTGATAGGCCAATGATTGATCCGCAGTTACATCAGCATCAAGACTAGTAGGAAGAGGCTCATCAAGGACATATGCTAGTTTCTCGACATTGAGAACACTTCTCAAGTTTCGAAACCAATCCAAGAAGTTAAGCCCAGTCAGTTTGTTCGAGTCTAAAATCGAACGTAGATTCAAAGATAACATAATTAAATGATTAACCTAGAAATACAAAAATGAGAATATATGAGAGAGATGATTTTATTATGTAAACAATTTACATATAAGAATAATCCCGCTTATTTATCGAATTCAAACGCCCTTACTTTGAACTCGGGAGATGGTAGGTTTTTCTCTAAGTGGATTGATATCCACTATAGATAAGAATAACCTTGACTATGACCAACAAGCTACTTTTAGTTCTAGTGGTAGGTATCACTTATACCGATTAAGTGAGGTTTAACACTCAAAATTTCTTTTGAAATTGTATATCTTTAAAAGATGACACAATTTTTTTTTTAAAAAAATTGTTTCAAGTCTTTTTGAAAGATAGATTTTAAAGATCACTTAGAATATTTTGAAGACAATGTAAATTTTCAAAAATTTGTTTTAAGTCTTTACAAAAAATATTTTGAATATTAACTTAGAAAATTTTGAAAATATGGAAAGCTTGTTCGAAAGTGATTTTAAAAATTTTGAATTTTTTTTGAAAAAATTTGAGTAGATTTTGAATAAGAGTTATTTTGAAAATTAAAGTTGTTCCCCCTTAATTTGGCACTCATATTCATGGAAAGCATTATAACTTTAAAAAAATACATCCTAAAGTCCAAGCAGGATATGACATGCATCATTTTTGAAAAATACTTGAGTGATAGGTTCAATCTAGTTCTCAACTTGATCAATTTTTGTTTAAAGCCCTTGACTTATAGCGATGCACAGAAATAAGCATATGAAATCTGGGCTAAGTCCTAAGCATCTCACTCCATTCACTACAAAAAAAGGCAATTTTGCAACGAATTTTAAAAAAAAATTTGTCGCAAAACAAATTTGCGACGAATTTTGGGACGAAAAAATTTTCGTCCCAAAAAAGGCGTCGCAAAATTTTGCGACGAAAATTAATACAATCGTGGCAAATTAGGGACGAAAATAATTGCGCCGAAAATATTTTTCGTTCCAAATCTTGTCGCAACTTTGTAACGAAATTTTTTTAAGTTATGATATAAAAATTGCGACGAAAATAAATTCGTCGCAAATTTGCGACAAATTTTTTTTTCGTCGCGAATTTGCAACGAACTTTTTTTCATCGCAAATTTGCGACGAATATTTTTTTGACGCAAATTTGCAACAAATTTTTTTTTCGTCGCAAATTAGGGAAGAAAAACTGGTTTCGTCGCAAAGTTTAGATGAAACAGTGATATTATGATATTTTGCGACGAATCCATTTCCGTCGCAAAATTCGTCCCAAATTTGCGACGAAAATGTTTTCGTCGCAAAATTCGTCGCAAACTCCAATTTTTTTTCACAGCTTTCTATTCAATTAACGACTAAATCCTGTATACATATCTACAACTACTACTGGATTACACATATCCAGGATCAAACATATACAAACAGTGATATATATGAAACAAACTCTATCAACACACCATCAAATA
>JBBUKS010000095.1:10740496-10757395 GCA_038050645.1 Hedychium gardnerianum | reverse complement strand
CACGTGGAACCCTGCATTGCTAGGATTCACCACTTCAACACCAATCCAATCTCATACATGAACAGAAAAAGTAGAATCAAAATTTCCCACCTTGCCTTTGGTTCCAGCGACATGAATGACCTTGAGCCGAGAAATTGCGTCTTCCAAATCCAAAATTTGAACGTTCAAACCGATCATGCACATCAAACCATCCATCCAAACAAACGAAAACGAGAAGAACGCCAAGCAGGGAATCAACCTTGAGGTAGTGAAACATCAGATCGAACTGCTCGCCCCTATTGACTCCATCACCTCGAGCGTGTCGGGTGATGAGGGAGGACAAGCAACGCAAAGACTCCTCGTACTCTGCAAGCAGAACCCAGAAGCGAAAACTAGAATGAGCAAAGAGCATCCTCCGCCATGGCAAGGTGGGGGAGTACTACAGTACCTCCCGGCATGGCCAGGTATGGGGCCGAGCTATCGCGGAGGAAGGCAGCAGCGAGATGGAAATGGGATAACGAACAATGTTGGAGTTGTACCTGGTGGTCGAGCGAAGGGATTTTCAGCATCGGCCAGTCGCAGCCAGCCAATGCCAGCCGCGGCCAGCTCGCGACCAGCCAAGCCCGGCCGTGGCCATATCGTGAGAAGGGAGATCCAGAACCCCAATTTTTGACGATCCAAAACCCAATTTGGCGACGAACCTGATTTGTGACAAATAGTTCGTTATCAAATTTGTGACAAAAACCGATTGGTTCATCGCTAAATTGATGACGAAAAAATGGGTCCGTCGCTAAATTGGCGATGAAAACCGATTTTCGTCGCCAAATTGGGTTCGGGATCGCCAAAAATTGGGGTTATGGATCGCCAAATTTGGCAAAGAAAGCATGGTTCGTTGCCAAATTGGCGACGAAAATTGATTTTCGCCACCAAATTGGGTTCGGGATCGCCAAAATTTGGGGTTATGGATCGCCAAATTTGGCGACGAAAAAATGGTTTGTCGCCAAAGTGGCGACGAAAATTGATTTTCGTTGCCAAATTGGGTTCGAGATCACCAAAATTTGGGGTTCTAGATCGCCAAATTTGGCTACAAAAAAATAGTTCGTCGCCAAATTGACGATGAAAACTAATTTTCGTCGCCAAATTAGGTTTTCGATCGCCAAAAATTGGGGTTATGAATCGTCAAATTTGGTGACAAAAGCATGAATTTTTCATCGCAAATCTACGACGAATTTAAAATTCGTCGTCATTTTGCGACGAAATAAATATTCGTCAAAGATTAGCGACGAATTTTGCGACAAAATATAATTTAGCGACGAATTTGTTTTTGTTGCTAATTTTGCGACAAAACTATTGTGTCGCTAAATTCGTCGCTATGAAATATTTTTTCGTCATTAATTTTATTATCGATTTGTGACGAAAATATTTTGTCGCTAAATTCATATTTTTTTGTAGTGTTAATGCTCATGTTATATTTATTTATGGATAAAACAAAATAAAAGAAAATATTTTATTGGATAAGACTTAGAAGTTGTGTAAGTCACGAGACACAATCTTATTGGATAAAATCGTGTCAACCCTAAAAGTTAGGGTTTGATCTCAACTTATATATAGTAGCTAGTACTACGGCGTGTTGGGGTTGTAATGTTGCAAACAAAGTTCCACATTAAAAATACATGAAAAAGATCATGATCTTATAAGAAAAAAATATCTCTATTGATATAAGACATTTTGGGTAGAACCCAAGAGCAAAACTATGATGGCCTAGGTCTAAAGTGGACAATATCATACTATTGTGGAGATATCTAAATTCTTTTAGTCCTAACAATTGGTATCAAAGCCCAGACTGTCAAAAGATCTAATCGCCGATTGTGCACAAGAGATATGCTCTAATCGAGTCATGTGAGTAGAATATTGACCTCGAACAAAGGAAGTGGGGCTCTCGTGGGATCAAGAGGACCAGATACCAGGCAGGAAGTCATAGTTGCGGCTAGGAAAGGAAGTCATAGTGGGTTGAGGATCGAACGAGGGACCCTGTGGTCCTTCGTTTGAGGGAGATTATTGGGGTTGCAAGGTTGCAAACAAAGTCCCACATTCAAAACACATGAGAAAGATCATAGATTTATATATGAGGTCTTTTGGGTAGAGTCCAAGAGCAAAATCATGAGGACCTAGACCCAAAATAGACAATATCATACCATTGTGGAGATATCTAAATTCCTTCGATCCTAACACGGCGTGGGTATGTGGACGTGTTCGTGAGACGGGCGGCGGTAAGAGACTCCAATTGTGTTCGTGTGGATACCATAGAGACGTGAACGTGTTGATCGCGCTGAGTTTCACAAAAGGGTTTTACGCATTTATAGGCAACCTTTCTCCACCAACGATTTAATTAGAACTCACATGAATCTCTGGTGGGTTTCCTTTCCATTATATTTTATTATTTAATTATGCTATAGAACCCAACAGTAGTAGCAGAGCCACTTGTAAATTCAATTAAATCATTTTTATGTTTACATTTATATCTGAACATGTTTATTGTGATTAGAGATATGATTTATGGGCATTTTTATGGGGCTTTTTTTTAGGGGTGGTTTTGATTAATCTGGTATAAAACAGAAACAAATTAATTTGATTAAACAGTTGTGATTGTAACATGTTTGTGTTAATTTGATAACATGAACGCACTATAATCTAGTTTCATTCGACTAATCAAACGATGATAGTTTTCACTACGATTGATATGATTTTGATAATCTATTGTGAATTGATTATGAGATATTAATCGTTCTGTTTATGTATAATAATCGAAATTATGATTTGATTACAATAATAAACCAATTGATTTTGAACAGTTTGTGAAATTCGATTGTTAATACCAAAGGAAAACAAGGTAGTAACTCATTCAATGAGTTAAGGAAATCATTTACCTTTCTGGGGCTCCACCCCCGATCCCCTGCAAGGGGTACTGCCCCCTTGACCCCCGTTGGCTAATCATGCCTTCTATTTTCACATCTCAAGTTGTAAAATTTCTCTTCTCATCTAACTCCCCTCGAATATAACTCGAGGTTTCTTCTAATTGTGTAATGTACAAATTAGAATAGTGTTAGTATAGTACGAGATTAGAGGGCTATGCTTAAGGAGAAGACAACAACAATATATACGAGTAAGCACTTGGAGAAGATGCAAATTCCTTAGGTTGACCTTTCAATTCTCTCATTAGCTTGAGAAGTTCGTATTAGATAGATCATAACCATGTCACATTTATTTTTTGCTATGTCATGTATGTTGATATTGTAGGATCGAGTGCACGTGAGAGGGGGGTGAATCACGTGTTTTCAAACTTCTTTTCGTTTTTAAAACTTCGTTCGAAAAATATATATGAGTATGCAACGGAAAAATAACATTAAGAACTTGTACGCAATTAGTTTTACTTGGTTCACAGCCCCCGTGGACTACTACTCCAAGGCCCACGCCCCTTTGGGACATTCCCGACAGGCAATTCACTAAAACTCTCTTCCGGGAAATCTCCGAAAGAGTAATCGAACACATGATGAGGAAAATGTAATAAACCTACACTTTCCTATGCAATAACTTAATACAATAATTCGTTACCAACACATAAAGATGAGAAGTGTGTTGAGCTCATGTGTTGGTGAAGATTCTACTGCAGAAGGTGGTTCCGACGTTAGTTCGATGCAGTAGGGTCGTAGCAAAACAGTTGAAGAGCTCAGAGCAGTCGTATGATCAAGAATCAACATACAGAATCTATATCTTGGCTGTTGGTCGAGATGCTCTATTATAGCTCATTGGGGGCGCCTCCATTGAACCAGGGCGCTTCTATTGAACTGGGGAGCCTCCATTGAGGTTGATCGGATTCGATGAATCAGCAGTTTATCCATTTCGAGGTGCCTCTAAGCAGTCCGGGGAGCCTCCATAAAGGTCACGTGTCAACAGCAGGCGTAAATTCAATCCTCGTAGTTCATCCAAGCGCTGAGATGACTCCATCATCCTGAGGTGCCTCTAACGTCTTTATTTTTAATTATACTCATGAGACGGGCGATGATGATATATTCATATGGATATCATAGAAATACGAACATATGAATGACACTGAATTCAACTTTATTTTCTTGATTCGCAAAAGAATTTTACTCATCTATGATACTTTTTTTTCATCTCTTAATTAGAATTTCGATGAATTTTTTAATTATATTTTATTATTTAATTGTGCTACTGGACCGTCCTATAGAGACGATAAGCGACGACTTCACCTTTTTATCCGACAGTAACGCTTTAACGCGATTGAAAAAGGATTCCTATTAGTTTAATTGTCGACAGTTTATCGACAGACTTTAACGCGTACGTTTTGTCATGTCATGAAGTCCTGTCGCATCGCGTCACACTTTAGAGTTCATAAAACCTCAAATTTGATATTATTATTATTTTATTTATCAATTTAAGTTAAGTTAGTTATTTAATTTAAATCGTTTAAATATAGCTACTTCAAAAAACGCAATTATAATTTTTATTAAATATAAAATCGAATTCTTTAAGAAATCAAACGCATCATTATCCATATTAAATATTCTAAACAAAATTTTTATCTTAAATTTTATATTTTATTTTAAAAAAATATTTTATTCATTTTTTAAATTTAGATTTGATGAATAATAATTTTTTAAATTTAAAAAATAAAATTTCATTCATAAATATTAAATATTATTTTTATTCATGTTTATATTAAATATTATTTTTATTATTATAAAAGAAAGAAATAATAATAAATAAATAAAAATATAAAAAATTTGATGTATTATATAATAAAAATAAATATTTAAATTTAAATAAAATAATTTTTTTATTATAATTTTTAAATTTTATTTAAAAAATCAATATTTTAAAAGCTATGCGGCGCGATAGGAACAACTCGCGCATAAAAATTACGCATCACGTGGAATAGCTAGCGTAGGGTAACTAAGTGGAGTCGCCTGTCTGGCCTATGATAGGCAATCTCCGCATCATTATACCACAACGTTTTACAGTACATCATTGGGTGTACCCATGTATTCACCAGTCTCTCAATTAGTTGGAACGTCGGTCCTTTTCTTATTAGCCACTCATATTGTACGTAAATGAGAGGAACTTCAGTCGGGTTCCGCGTTCCTTCGTTTCCCCGTCGACTGTGGACAGGACGCTAGGGTTTAAAGCGACTGGGGAGCAGTTCTTGTACCGTCCCCGAAAGTTTCCTTCGCTCCAAGCTCAGGATGGAAAGCCTTTCTCTTTTACTCAAACTCCCTCCCCCCATCGCTGCTCAATCTCAATCTCTCCTCCTTTCTTCCTCTGCGAGTTGGAGCCAGGGCGGCGGCGACGGTGCTAGTGGCGGAGGAAATGGGGCGCGGGAAGATCGAGATCAAGCGGATCGAGAATTCCACCAACCGGCAGGTGACCTTCTCCAAGCGCCGCAATGGGATCATTAAGAAGGCGAGAGAAATCAGCATCCTCTGCGAATCGCAGGTCTCCGTCGTCATATTCTCCAGCTCCGGGAAGATGTCTGAGTACTGCAGCCCCTCTACAACGTGAGTTAGCCGACGATGAGTCGCTTTTTCTTTTTCCTGATGAAAAAAGATCTTGGTACCTTTTGGTGTGCTCTGTGGATTTTGAGATTTTGGCGTTTCCGAATGGACGCGTCGTTGTGTCAGGTTGCCGAAGATTCTGGAGAGGTACCAGACGAACTCCGGCGAAAAGCTCTGGGATGCCAAGCATGAGGTATCGTTGCTAAATTAAATTTTTTTCTCTTCCTTTGTTCCAGATGACTCTAGTTTCGTCCATGAATCTAAATGGTGAATAAGAATTTTTCTGATATCTTGAGCAAATTCTTGGAGATTTCTAATCTTTTTTATTTCATTCATCTCATTCTTAAATCCATTCCCCCCTCGACACCAAATGAATCATTTTTCTTGCCAATTTTCCATGAAGCAAATTGCTATCTTTTGCTTTTGCAGAGTCTGAGTGTAGAAATTGAGCGAATTAAGAAAGAAAACGACAACATGCAGATTGAACTAAGGTTTGGTGTGCTAATCTATTGTTTGATTCATATGGTTCATATGTATCATTCATCTGGTGAAGTTTGTACTCTCTTATGATGGCTTAATTCTGTGGGAATTAGGCATCTTAAGGGTGAGGATCTCAACTCCCTTTACCCAAAGGAATTGATTCCTATTGAGGAGGCACTCCAGCTTGGGCTCACCAGCGTAAGGGAAAAGCAAGTGAGAAATTTGTTTTAATGTTTTTTGCTTGTCATTGCAATTGAGATTACCATTCTGCTGTCGAGTTGATTCTCATTTCTTGCCAATTCTAGATGGAGATCTGGAAGATGCACAAGAAGAATGTTAGCATACATATTCCCTCGAGCTTTAATTTGTTGAATGTTTTTTTTTCCTTCTTAATTTTGATTCTGCTCCTAATGATTTTCATCACTGGAATAGGAAAAATTTCTAGATGAGGAGAACAAGCAACTGACTTGTATGCTGGTAATCTTCTTATCATTTGATGTTTCATAGTTTGGTGTGTTTCATAGCTTACAGATGTTTATACCTGTTTCATTATTCACAATCTTTGGTAGCCAGTAGATCGTTTCTTATGGAATTTGATGCATAGTTTTATAGAATTACACATTTTAGAGAACTATTTTTAGCATCTCTAGCAAGTTTTCTATCAAAGGAAGCCAACTTATGTACCCTAATTGCTCTTGTAGTTAAACCTAATGGAACTTTAGAAACTAGAATGGTCATCTCTAGCTATGCATAATATGTAATTCTAGAGCATTTCCATTTAGTCTCTCTGCTTTATTGATGTATGTTAGAAAATTTTCTTTGTAATTTTTCTAGTAACACTTGGCCGTTGTACATTTAGCACCATCATCAATTGGCAATGGATGGAAGCGTTCGCGAACTAGAGCTTGGATACAAAGATAGGGAGTTTGCTCCACAAATGACTATGGCCTTCCGCGTGCAACCGATCCAACCTAACTTGCATGAAAGCAAATGATGACGAGATCTCACCTTCATCGGTATATTGTAGATGCTGAATTTTCTATAGAAGGATTATTATCTATAGGTACCTTCTGTATTTCAACATGGAGAACTTGTCACTGGGTCTGAACCATCCTACTGGATATTATATTGTGAATCCAGATAAGACTTTGTCTAATAATTGTGCGTGGGAGCTAATCTTGATTCATAGTCGCCCTCTTGCTGAGGTAGTAGTGATGGAAACGATGGTTCTTAGTTGTGCTTTTCAATTCTCTAAACGGATTGCGTGATAGAGTTTCCTATCCTCAGGACATGTTTATGAACTAGCGTTTATTGTCAACTACATCTGTAGAGTATTCACCTTCTTTGTTTACATTAAACTTGCTTAGTTGAGTACGTGTGAGAATGTTGACGGTTTACTTGTTCTTCGGTAAAGAATTTCTCAATCAACCAAAGTTATGAGGAATTTGATCGATTTTCAAATACTTCGAGCATCAAAACAAGCGAAGATAGCTGCTAGCTATTACAGGATTTCTAACAATTTAATTGTTCTAACAATTGAAGAACATCAGCAATTAAGAAGAGCAACGAAATCAGTTGCCGGAGGTGATAGGGTAACCGATGCCGTGCCTGCTCGTCGGAAACACCACGAACAGCAAGCTGCAAAGCACGCCGACGCCCAGCGGCACTATGTCCAACACCTCCTGAGCCTCCCTGCTCGGCCGCGGGTAGAAGCAACTGACGACGTTCCGGTCCCGCAGCGCCACCGCCGCGAACACCAGCAGAGATAGCACCGCGTGCACCCAGTCCCTGGTCCGCCGCCTGTACTTGGTCAAGTCAGGCAGAGGCCGCGCGCCGCCCTCGTCCACGTAGTTGAAGAGCCACATACCACGGCGCGTCGCGAAGCCATAGTAGACCTGGCCGTTGGGAGCCCGGAAACTGTCGGTGAAGCTGGCGAGGAAGCAGGAGGCGGCTAGGAGGAGCAGCAGCCCGCGCGTCAGGAGGACGGTGACGGCATCGCAGGCGCCGTTGTTGGTGAAGACCGGCACGAGGAGCTGGAAGGCTAACAGAGTGCCGGTGGGCAGGAGGTTGGCGAGGTGGGCCGTTGTCGCTAGCGCTTGAGATATGGCTTGCTGGGACGAGGAGGAAGATGGCGGAGCTACCGGCGGCGGCGGCTGGAGCGGTGGTGGTTGCTCCTGGATTTGGTCTTCGTCCTTCTTTTCTTTGGAATTCCTAAACTTGGTTTGAATGGACATGGTGGCCTGGTTAGCTATTACGATCTGCCTCTTCCTCCTCCTCCTCCTCCTTCAAATCGAGATTTAATTTTGGATGATGTTGTCGATGAGACATGGAAATAAATAGAGAGATAAACTTGTTCCATAGCACGTTGTTTGCTGGTACGTAGTTGTTCAAAGGGGGAAGCTATCGATCTTGTTAATTTATGGAAACAATCGCACATCGAAGCTTCATTGCTTGACAAGTTCAAATACCCCTTTAATTAAATCTGGCAATTATCTAATCTTTCTGTAACTTAGCCTACGATCGCGTGCGTAGTTCAAATGCGGATTGTATTAAAAGTAGAGATATGAATTATGATGCGAGGTGTATAAGTCACGTATGTCTTGAAAAGTCAAGCATCACTCGGTCAAGGTTGGTCAGCCAAGTAAAAGTCCCTCGAGAGGCTCCTTTGAACATCACTCGGGAGATTTTTTCGGACCCGATCGAGAGGTTCCTTGTAATTCGATCAAGATGCTCTTTTGAACACCGTTTGACGGATGGTTTCTTGAAACCCGATCAGGGTGCTCCTTTGAATACCGTTCGGGAGACTCTTGTGAGCATCGATCGGAAAGTTTCCCGGAACCTGGTTGCGAGGTTCCTTGGAACCTGGCCAAGGTGTGCCTTTAATCAGCCAGATGGACGCACCGACCGTTTGCTTTCCCACGGCCCTATTGACCCCCGATCGGAGCTGTTCCTGCCAAGCCAAGCCCTACCGAACAGAGACCTCTCATTTCTCTCAATTGATTTATCCTTGTTAGACGCTCTCTTACCCCCGAGCTGCCCTCCTTTTAGCCCAATTATATTCGGGCCCACGATTCGGGTGGGCCGAGCCATCCGGCGATATCTATGCTGACACTACATGTGGAATGTCAGAGCATTTGTCAGAATACATGGATTGTCAGAGCACATGAAGTATCATATTTTGTATCTTTCTCCGCTCATACCTACAGATACGATTAGATAATTTTTATACAATTATATGATACACATTATCCTCTAATTAAATACGCAATTTAATACAATGTGAAAATACACGATACTTCGGTTATAAATAGAGATCCGCCCCCGCTGAGGCAAGTACGTGCGCACGCACACTCATCTTCTCCACTTTCACTACTGTTCTTTTACGCTTTTTTATTGCTGCCGAAAACTTACTTGAGCATCAGAGTGGTTACGCCTGGGCACCCGGACCTCCGTTCTAATCCTTTTCTCTCTCTCTCTTCTCTTCAGGTGCTCAACACTGATCTGATGGCGCATCTTTGGAGACTTGGTCAATATCGACGACACATCACTGGTGACTCATCCTCCGTGAATTTTAAACCGAAACAAATTAGATAATTTAATGTGAGATCATTCCGATCCTCTCTTCTTTTAAAATAGAGCAGAATTATGAAATTAAACTTTTATTACGTGAGAGCAAAACTATGAAACTGAACTTTTATTACGTGATTATACGAATTTGAGCTCCATTGACATGACACGTTATTGACGAGATCAATTGATAAGATGGCGCCAGCACTAAAAAAAACACACATCATATATCGATGAAATATTCCATCGGTATATCGCCCCACCGACAGAATAATAGTTGAATTTGAGACGTTAAGTTTTTTTGGTCGTAGACGGCGATTTCCAATGGAATACAAATTTTGTCGAAAATTTTCGACAAATATTAATTCCGTAGAAATAAATACTAACGGAATAAAAATTCCTTAGCTAAATATTATCGACGAAATATTTGATTCCATTGGCCGGTACCGACAGAATACATGATTACGACGTAATTTGTGACCGAAAATTTCCAACGGAATACAAATTCTGTCGGGAATTTTCGACAAATATTAATTCCGTAAAAAAAATACTAACGGAATAAAAATTCCTTAGCTAAATATTATTGACGGAATATTTGATTCCGTCGGCCGATACCGATAGAATACATGATTCCGACGTAATTTGTGACTGGAAAAAAATTTCATTACGGATATTTTCGATGGAATCACCGATTCCGTCAGTACTATATCGGAACATGCTACTATACTATCGATATGGTACCGACGGAATCACTGATTCCGTCAATACATGCCGACAGAATCGACGATTCCGTCGGCAATTAAAAAAAATCTTTTATATTTTCAATTTTCATATCAATCTAAATTATCACAAACGATGACTATACAAACACAATCCATACAATATTTACATACAATCTATTCACGTACAAACTAAACAATAATCCATTCAAATACACATACAAACTAAACAACTTCAAATCCATTCACATTCAAACATTCAGAATCACAATAACATACAAACATTCAAAATCTCAATCACAATTCTTTCACAATCATATAAAAACAAACTAAACAATATCAAGTACAATCTAGTACAAAGAAATTCATATCTAATAAAAATATATTACAAAAAAATCCAAATACAATCCTGCAGAATTATGGGATAAAAATGAACATCATGTATAATCAAAATAGGTAATACAATTAGACTCAATAGGGACTCCTGAAAATAAAAAATTTACCTGGATTATATTTTGGATATTAGATGATTATGATGATGATAAATATATATCAATCGAGATTCCTGAAAAAATATAATATAATTAGACCCAATCAGAATCATTATATATCAATAGGAACTTATGAAATGAATATGTTATAATATCAAAATAGAATCAATATATTTTGCATTGTTTATTTATGATAAATAAAAAAATTAAGTTGTAATTGAACAAAACTCATGGGTTTTGAGTCTCCTGTGACTCAAAACCATATGGTGTCGGAGTGAAATTAGCAATGATTGCTTGCATACGGGCCATGGCAGCTTCATGACGCGCCTGTTGATTAGCCATCCTCTACTCATGAGCGGTCATCCTCGCCTCCCGATCAGCCATCCTCTCCTCCTGAGCGCTCACCCTTTGATTATGAGTGGTCATTCTTTGATCCATTGCTTGCATATCCTAATAATGTATTTATTTATCTCATCAGAACTAGGCTGAGATACTAGTAGAAATCCATAATTATCTATTTGGTTAATAATTTTTTCACCTGAGTAGATCCTTGGTGGAGGTTTTTTGACTATAACATTCCTTAAGAAATTTTTCTTGTTATACTTGAATGGGTGGTCTGTTGTTAAAAATTTCTGATGATTATCAAATCAAGATATCTTTCCACTGCAAGGTAATGAGAATATATCAGACTTTGTCATGCAATGTGGACATGATAATTTATCAGTCGTGTTCCATCCTGACAACATTGAGTATACTGAAAAATCATTGATCGTCCATAATAAGACAACATGCAATATAAAATTAGTTTTACTTGCAATATCATAAGTCACCGATCCTACATTCTATAATGCATTCAGCTCTGCAATCAAAGGTTGTAAGAAAACATCTATCTTCTCTTTAGGATTGGTTGGACAAGGAATAAGCACAGTAAGGAACATAAATTTATCTTTCATGCACATTTATAGTGGTAAATTGTACGGTGTTAATATAACTGACCAAGATGAATATTGTTGTCCCGACTGACCAAATGGTTGAAATCTATCTGTGAAAAGTCTCAATCTCACATTACGTGGTTCCATTGCAAAGTAGGAAAATACAGTATCAATATGTTTCTATGTAGGGGAATCACAAGGATGACACATTATACCTCCCTCGTGCTCATGCTCATGATGCCACATCATGTGACAAGCTGTAGCAGCAGATGCATACAAGCGTTGAAGTCTAGCAGTTAACGGGAAGTAATACATCACTTTTCAGGCAATATTTTTCTTCTTCTTCCTTAATATGCGAGTGCGATACTTATAACGAGGGTGAGTATATATTCTGTATTCAATCAATTCGCTATCTTCATTCCAAAATATCATACAATTGTTTATACAATAATCAATCTTCTCTATCGACAAACCTAAACCCTTAACCAATTTCTTTGTACTGTAGAACCTATCAGTCATGCAATGATCTGCAGGGAGTAACTCTGACATCAATTGACACATGTCATCGTAACACTTTTCTGAAAAATGATGTTCTGCTTTCATATTTAATAACCTTACAGTAGTTGATAGTTGAGAATGATCAAAAGGAATGTCTGATCACACTTCTCTTTCACTAGCCTTTAACATTTCATATAGTTGTTGATATTCAGGTGTTGGTATTTCATCTATATTGGAATAATCACCTACATTTATCGCATCGTGAACTATTGATTGCATTACAATATCATTAGTTGATGATTCCCCAATAACAGTTGTGGCAGATGATGAATCATGCACCAGAAGTCCTAATTGGTTCATACAAATAAGACTCTCCGTGACAATACCAATTATAGTAATTTGACATAAAACCATTTTTCAAAATATATAGTTTCACGGTATTCTCATCACGGAAGACTTTATTTCTATATTTGCAATGATTATATGAACACCATAACTCGACATCATTTATACATTCTGAATGACTCTTAGCAAAATTCACAAACTTTTCAACTTTAGCAATAAAATTATTTTTGAGAAATCTATTTTCTAATCGATTGTACATCCAAGCTTTGTCCATATACATTGTACACATCCGGGGAATAAATTTCCAACATTATTAAACTTGTACAATTTGAATTAAGCTAAAATAAAACAATCATACATAATACTATAATATTATTAATAACATACACTCATATTAAGTTTAATTTTGAAAGTCATTTCCATGCATGGTCTTTATATTATACTTATTTAAATCATTTAACTTGTATACCCAAAGTCTTTGTATCATATTAAAATTTAAGAATTTGTATTGAATTACTTATAATCAGTTTCAAGTTGTCTAAATATTATTTTAAGTATATATTTAGATTTTATTTCTTCTAATATGTATTTGATACATATTTGAGTGATAATTCATATTATAATAAGTCAAATAAGAATACAAAATATATGAATTGTTAAAACTATTAAATTGAGGATTAAAAATAAAATATATTTTCTCACATATTGAATACAAAGTAATAATTCATAAACCATGAACTTATATCAACCTAAATCACAATAAACATAGATTAGATGTAAATTAACTAAAATAACAAAATAACTATATAATATTATATATCAAAATACTAAATTAAATAACATATAAACTCAATCATGTAAAATAATAGAAAGATACTTGAAGATGACCAAATGAATAAACGGAGAATAGCAAAAAATACAGTATACTAAAAAATACAATAAAATATTAGAAATAAACGTAACAAATGCATGAGAAATAAATATAAAAATAATATTAAAGTACAACTCTGGTTCTGCACTCATCTAGCAATAAAAGTGCCTAAATTGATACTTCCCTTTTCTCTTTATATATTCGATGCAAATTAAAAAATAACTCACTAAAATTAAAGAAATCATCTTAATCTAAATCATGTTGAAAAAAAAAATCATGTAATAAATAATTTCTTTTTTTAAAGAAGGCGATCGATGAGCTGGAGGTCGACGGCCGGCAAGATGCCGGCGAGCAGGCGACCGACAAGATGCCGACGAGCAGGCGATCGATAAGATGATGGCGAGCAGGCGACCGATAAGATGATAACAAGCAAGCGACTGACAAGATGCCGACGAGCAGGCAGTAGGCGGCGAGTAGGCAAGCTGCCGGCAGGTGCTGAGCAAACAAGATGCCGACGAGCAGGCGGCGAGTAGGGAAGTTGCCCGCGAGTAGACAACCGCCCTAGCTCGCGGCCACCCTAGCTAGCGGCCGCCAACTCCCGTCTGCCCTAGCTGGTCACCGCTAGCTCTCGTTTGCCCTAGCTGGGGGCCGCGAGCTGGCTGGAGAGAGGGCCCGAAGAGAGGGCTTTACAAGAGACGTCGGTTGATCGCGGGGAACGAGTCGGCTGTGAGGTTGAAAAATTAGGGCTCAACCCTATTTTTTCAACCGATATGCTCGACGAAATCACGTTTTCGTTGGGAATCCCCAACGGAAACATGATTCCGTCGGAAGCCCCCGACAGAAACATGATTCCGTCGGAAGCCCCCGACAGAAACATGATTCCGTCAGAGGGTTCAGTTGAAATTACCCGAGCAAATCACATACCGACGGAAATAGATATTTTGTTGGTGCTCCTTGACGGAATAAGTATTCCATCGATATACATTAAAAATTCAGGTCATTCTAATCAGCCCTTGTCGATGGGAATCCTATTCTGTTAGTATTCACCGACGGAATTGGTATTCCGTCGGAAGATTCCGATTGAATTTTATTCCATCGGGATTTCCATAGTTATTTTGGGATTTTTTTATAGTGCTGGCAATTCAATGACGAGGAGAATGAGCAGATTTGTGAAGCAAACTCGTCGCTTTGGTGCAAGAAAGAGGGTGGCGATCCCGATCATGCCGCCTGTGCGTTTCTGCCACCTTCCTCGAGCATCACCTCGCGGCGCTGCTTGATGTCGTCGTGCTCGCAAGAAAGAAAACGACTAGCGGTTGCTCCGCGTGGTAGGGATTCACCAATACGTATCGCTGAGCCAACTCCGTCAGGAGAGTTTGGATGCATTTAGCTGTTCGGTGTAATGCTGCTGTGAGATTGCTCAGAGGAAAACTCATCGTGCCCTGATAATTACAGGGAATAAAAGGCTTTTAAATGCTTCCTCAGGTACTAAGAATTCAATTAATCTTTCTTGTTCGGACCATTTCTTTTCATGAATGATCGCTTGAATATCTACACCCTAAAAGACACGAAGTGCATGGGGCCTGTGCTCTATGCTAAAGGAAGGTGATTATTCCTTGATCTCTTAAGAGGGGAGATCGAGCAACAAAAGAAGCAGTGCTCAAAGAGGCAAGAACTACGCAAAAAAGTAGTCTAGCACACCATTTTTAGAGGGGAGATCATTAATGTGGCTGATCAATTTACACAGACAACTCAAGAATGTCAACCTGCCTGTGACTGGGACACACGCCAACCTTAGCCATTGTTTGACACCTGATGAATAAATTATCGACATCTTCGTCCTCCCAAAGCCATTATATATATATTTTTGATAATCCAAATATTTAGACTTTCAATTCAACTAATTTTGTAGGTAGACGGCCCGATCCTACAGACCGACCACCAGACAAATTTGGAAGCACGAACGGCTTCTCACCCAACAACCAACGTTCCAAATTTTTCATCCCACGGAAGGAAGAGATTGTAACTGTGAGTGCTTGAGAAAGTACTTGTCTTGCAGTTGCACCATGGCCCGAGGAGCTTCCCAAAGCCATTACATGAACATAGGGCACATCCTCTTCTGGAACAGATTAACTTTAGTGTGAGCAAATCATTCATGAGTTCAATCTATGCTGATCTGATCTCAACCAAAATCTACCATTTGCAGTCAGTGAACAATGAGTGTCCATCTGAGAATTGAGATCCATCTAGTGCAATAAATCGCAGAGGATGGAGTGGATCGACTGAGTACAGAAATGTTTGTTTGCTGTTGGCAGCTAGCATATAAGTTTGGGGAAGAGATTCTCAAACACCAACTTTCCCTGCCAACCATCATGCCAAAGAGAAGAAGAAGAAGAAAAAGAAGAAGAAGAAAAAACACTTGATCTACAGATCCTAAAGCGAAGACTCATATGACAACAATTGAGTACCATCCACGTGCATCAATGGTCAAGCAAGCGGGAAATGGGCATACTAATTGGTCGTAGATTCTAATGTTTTTAAATGGGATTATATCTTTGGATTTGCATTAAAGACATTATTATTTAGGAGATCTATGAAGTAGATTATTTATACCTCCAGCTCCTTCAATGCTTACTTATGTGCCTTGATCCTACAATAGTAGTCACTGATTGATTGAGGCATTTCCTTAGAGATATTCTTTGATGCTCTTGTGACAAATTTAAATTGTTTTTATCCAGCGTAGAGCACCTATGCGGTATGCGTGTTGGTTTTCAAATCTTGAGAGAAATTTGTTGCATCCTTTACACCGTGAGAGATTATATCTTCTCTAAAAATCAGCAGCGAATTGACACTTCAACCGCAATACATTTCTAACTCATGTTTCATTTTCTTTGAATTTTCACCATGTTGTTGATCATGCATTAGCTCTTTATGCTTTAAATTTTGGATTCTATTGATTAAACACAAATATTGTTCTCGCAGCAAACTAATGCTCGACAACTAGTTTTCGTTAGGAATTTTATCTTCAATTTTCCACTGTTGAATGTCCTTGAACAAACACCATCAAACAAATATTCGCAATGCAAAATACTGATTTGATTGATCAACAAGGTTTGTGCATATCCTGTCTCACATGAAAGATTGGTGGCTTAGGAAGGGAGAGATTTGGGTCCCACAGCTCCGGCCCACAAAGTTGCTTTCCTTGTCGACAATAATAATAACTAAATATTATTCCACTATGTGAGGTCGGTTATATGAATTCTTTTATTTTATTGGGCTCTATCCCCTACTATATCATCATCTATATTTAAATAAATTTTATCTTATTTTATTGTTGCTAATCAAGTTTTTTTAGGTAGTCCTCTTCCTTGTTTGATGTGTGTATTTGTCATTATTTCACATCGCCTAACTGGGGCATTTATTGGTCGTCTAAGTACATGTCCGTAC
>JBBUKS010000095.1:10698289-10710369 GCA_038050645.1 Hedychium gardnerianum | reverse complement strand
ATACCAGCTCTATGAAAAGTAACTCAGAAATTCAATCAGATTTTCAAAAATCATGAACCATGGTATTAAAGTTAAGTGCTTAATTTGACTATTTAATTCATGTTCAAGAGGAAAAGGAAGTATCAAAGTATAGTAATACTCATTTGATTGTATCTCTCACTTTAACTTAGTTCTAGAGGAAAAGAACAACATCAAAAACATGTCAAACCTTATAATAAAAGCACCTTTCTCCCCCAAATCACCTACATCTCAAGAAAAGAATCGCACCTTTAAAGCATCGACGAGACCAACACTATCCTCCGCATTCATAGCTGACCAACAGAAGCGAGCAAACAAAAATATCAAGAGAACGACAAGAAAAGCAAAGAGAGCAACAAGAATATGCAAAATACCGGCGTAGAGGTCAGGCACGCTCAGGTTGTCCGTCATGATTTTCCCTTATGCGAAGGGTGAGCGGAGCTTGTCTCCAGCTCAGTATAGGGCAGGATATCGTTCTGCCTGAGCATCATGGGGCGCTCTAGGTAGTTGACGTCGGTGAGGCTACAGTCGGGTTGTGCCTCACTCCGTCGCCTTCGCTGATGGTGCTGGGGGTGCCTCTGCTGAGATAGGGCTCGAAGGGAGGGTCTCTTCCACTGATGGCGCTCGAAGAGGGGGGGAGCCTCTGCTGATAGGGATCGAAGAGGGAGGGGGTGCCTGATGGTGCTCGAAGGGGGAGGCGGGCGACCCCTCTGCTCTGATGGTGCTTGAAGAGAGGGAGGGAGGGAGATGGTGCTCGAAGAGGGTGGCGGGCGTCGCCTCTGCTGATAGGGGCTCGAAGAGAGGGAGGGACAAAGGGGCGGGGATTTTTTTGGCGAAGGCGAAGAGAGGAAAGGGGTCAGGGATTTTTTCGACGAAAGGCGAAGAGACGCACACAGGAGTACTAAACAATAGGCTTTTAACAGCGTGCAGTGCGCGTTACGTATGTTTTATTATTAATTAATATTAACAGTGAGTAGGGCTATAAACAAGTCCGGTCGAGTTAAGATTTGGAATATTCAAGTTTATTTAATAAGGTAATCAAGTCAAGTCGAATCGAGTCTAAAATAAATTAAACTTTTGAAATGTTTATTCAAGCTTGGCTTGGTTTATTTTGTATGAGCTTGAGCTTGTTTGAAGCTTGGCTTGAGTTTGGTTCATTTAGATGTTATCGAGCTCTCACTTCAAGCTTAGCTTGAGTTTGATTCGTTTAGATGTTATCGAGCTCTCAATTCAAGCTTATTTGATTGTTTGAATTTTTTTGCTTGTTTGATTCGTTATTGAACTTAATAATTCAAACTTATTTATTTATTTAATTTTATTTATTTAGTATGTTGATAAGAGTATTATTAATGAATATGATTGTTCACGAACGTTGTTCACAAATGTTGTTCACGAACGTTGTCACGAACGTTGTTCACGAAAATTAATGAGCTGAACACATATGTGTTCAAGCTTGTTTGTTTAGTTTAATGAGTTGTTCAAGCTTGTTTGTTTAATTGATCTTGTGTATATTGAATGAACATAAACAAGCTCTTATCAAGATGAACACCAAGCTTGTTCACGAATGTTTGGTTCATTTACAGCCCAACTCCCTGCTGATTTTGCTTGGACTTATTTGCCAAGCAATCAACTCTCAGCTGATTTCGCTTGGACTTATTTGCCAAGCAATCAACTCCCAGCTGATTCCACACACTTAGACTTGTTTGCCAAACAATCAACTTCTAGCTGATTCCACACACATGGACTTTATCTGCCAAGCTTCATCTCTCAGCTTACTCCACCTGGACTTTATTCACCTAGCTCCTAGCTAGGAATTTCCTTGCTTGTCTAGCTTCACTCACTTAGCTCCCAGATAGGAATTTCACTACTTGGTTCCCAACCAAGACTTCAACTGCCTAGCTTCATTGATGTGTCAAATCCGCAAGTGCACGATTGTCGTCAAGTAATAAAAATATCGATCCTACAAGGACTATGATTGAGTATTGTTTGAGGTTGTGAAGTTAGTTATCTAGATAATCGAAGGTTGGTTGTGTTCATGAACGAGAGAGAGAGAGAGAGAGAGAGAGAGAGAGTTGAAGAGAGAAATTGAGAGAGAGAGAGAGTAGAGAGAGCAATTGAGTTGGTTGAGGTTGGAATGGGGGAATGATTCTAGGACTTCGGTTTCACTACGATGTTTGTTAATGTTCTAAGTATTATTTACTTCCCTACCTCTATATTTATTCGCATGTAGGGAAACTTCTCCTAAACTACCGATATGGATTTGAAACGATTATATCGGTATGCCTACCCAAACTTGCTACCTCTTGGCAAGACGATAATGCTAGAATGTCCACTTAAGGGTTACTCCTGTCACATGGGGCTCCACGAGTATACAATCTAGTTTATCTTCTCTACTTCATGATGTCAAATTGGGGAAAACCCATTAAGATCTGGGATAGTTGTGTCCTTATGGAGAATCAACCTCCATTCAAGGTGATAGAATGTCAGCTTAAGGGTTACCCCTATCACATGGGGCTTCATGGGTATACAATCTAGATTATTACCTCTACATGGTGACCAATCCTTCACATCCCAAACGTTCAAAGCATATATAATAAAGTAGGAACATACAACAAACATGTCATGAAATAGAGGAAGAAACAAATACTCAATTTATACATCAACAATTACATCATAGCTACTTCCTAATCCTAAAATCCGAAGAACTACTCCATAGGGATGGAGTTACAATCCAAAGACATGAAAGAAAGCATCTTACAATCCCAAATAGAGAAAGGGGAGAGAAGGAAGCTTATCAAAATGATTGTCGATCTTCGAAAAGGACTCCAAGCTCCAATCGATGGACGGATCATCATGGTGATTGTGGAAGATGGTGCTCTAGGGTTCCCAACCTTTAAAAATGGTTTAGAAACAACTCACACACGAGGAAACGAGGCCGCGATACGGTCGTGCCTTTTGGAAACGTCCTACCCATGCTGGCCTCGGCCAGAAATCTGGGGTTGAGGCATGACCGGGCAGTGTTAACCACGGTAAGGATTCCCCGACCGAGGCACGACCATGCCGTGTTTATCTCGATAGCTCCTTTGGGCAAAGGCACGACTGGGCTGTGTTGAGACTGAGTGTCTCCAAGTGAGGCATGACCATGCTTGGGAGGCACGATCGAACCATGTTGGCTTCTGGAGACTCTTTTCCACTCCATTTCTTTGGTTGATCTCGCCCGATGGAACACGCCTGTGTCTTGGGACACGGCTAGAATGTGTTCCTTGCTGCAACTTCTTGTTCCAAGCCTTTAAATGCTCCATTTTTGCTCCCAAAACTCTAGCTATCAATAAAAAAGAGAAAAGAGCAACTCTCCAAACTAAAGAGTAAAAGTAATGAAAACACTAGAAAGAAGATGAATGCATGCAACATATGCTCATGAAATGCAATAGAATATATGCTAAACAATGCTAAAAAAAACGTAAGAAATACACACATCACACCTCCGACTTACACTTTTGCTTGTCTTTAAGAAAAATCTAAAATCTAGATTTATGTGTATAAATAATTTATTATAATTCCTAGTGAATTAGTGTAATTCTATCATATAGTTACAATAATGAGCAAGATAACATTATTATTTGAGTGTGACCTAAGTGGAAGTTCTTCGTGCTCAATGCAAAGAATGACTTAATCTTTTCAAGTGTTGATCTCCAAACCTGGTCAAGTCGTCATCTAAACATGTTCCTAATGATTCCGGCGATAGACACTTACCTACCACACACAATATTCTTCCCCCTTAAAGTCTACACAAGGCCTCAAAGGAAAGCTCGGTATTAAGAGAAATATAATAGTTATTTCCCTAGTAACCTAACTCGGTCTCAAAGGGGTAACTTGTTAGTTTTTACTCATGACAACTATTTTTTATCTCTTATTCTCTCTCTCTCTTTTCACAAAGTGCTTGCAAAGTGCAACACTTGAACACACTTTTTCTCTAATTTTTTTTGGGATTTTGATTTTTCCCAATGAGTACCATGATTCAAGTTTATTCTAGTAACCAAAATATAGTTGAGGGATCACCTAGAAAATAAGAGTACTAGTATGATTCTATAAATCATGACTATTTTTAGATGTATCTACTATCAAAGTCAAGTATAGTATAAAGATATCCTAAAATTAGACCAACACTCAAACTTTTATGGCAAAAAAATTGCTCACTTCATGCTACTATAGAGAGGAAAAGGTAGATCACTAAGTATACTATTATACTTATCACACAAACACAAAATATCTAGAATTAGTGTGTTAGTATCTTGATATAAGGACAAACAAATAATACTATGCATGATGACATGTAAGCAAGATATGATGCACAGAAAGGAGAAAATTTTATTATGCAAAAAGAAATAACAAAATTTAACAAAATCTAAATTAGAAACAACAAACTAAGCTAACAAAAACTAACTAAACTAACACTCCTCCAGACTTGAATATTTCATTGTCTCAATGAAATAAAAAAAACAACTATAGGGGAGGAGGGGGAAAGTTATATAACTGATCAAGAGTGCCTAAATGTTCGTGGTATTAAAAGAGAGGCTCAACCTGCTGTCTCGTTGTGTCCATCGAACATCTATGTTCTTCCTCTCTCTTCCACTCTTGATCATATCGCCCAAAGAAATCTATGACCTGGTTGTGGAATACGTTCGTCCTCTGAAAATGATCATGCACCTCTTGGTGCTATTCTTGAGACATGTGTATTTGCCTTTCCAAAAGGTGTTGGTGGGTAGCATGCTTAGCATGAAGTGAGTCAAAAGAAGTGCGAAAATCAGAGAAATCAAACTCAGAATGACTTGCAAAAAAATCATGGGCAAAGGAGTATCGTGCAGATACGTGTCTAGAGGATGAAGGTCCAGGTCTACGGGATGAGGGTCCCAATTGTTCCATATGGGCAGGGGCAGGGGCAGGGGCTGGTGCGACATTAGAAATGACCCAATTATCAGTTTCAGACTAAAAAGCTCCCGGGATTCAATAATTTAATGGGGAATCCATTCTTACGGAGTAATTCATATCCATCCCTATCTCTACAAATCATTTTCATGGCCAAACATACCTCTAGATCAATCCTTGAGTTAGCGTGAATGATTTCAAGTCAATCTAAGTCCATTCCTAGAATCATGGCTATTTGGGTGACAATGCTACCAAAAACTATTGCTCCTGAAGGAGCTTTTGCAGTTTTAACTAGGTGGTGGATGAAATGGAACCTGATATTGATATCAATATAATAAACAAGGCCTAAAGAAAGAATAGTTCACTCTTCCTTACCACCCTACTGATGTGTGCATTTTATATAGGGTTTATATCGTAGTTTGACACATATCCTATCCCATTTTATATGCATATGTCTCATGTTTTCATCTATTTGTGCTTCATTTTTTTTCTAGTTCGGAGAGATACTCTTGTCTGTTTTCTTTGATATGGCACAAAAAGGAGCGAAAATGGACTTTAAAGATCGATTTTTGAATACTTCCAGCTGCCAAGGCCGTGGCCACGGTCGCGGCCAATTTGGAGAGGTCATGCTGAAGTTTCAGATGCTTCTAGTGGGCGCCATGGTAGGACGTGCTAGCCGGCATGGTTGTACACAATTTTCAGAACCCTCCAGTGCTCACCACGGGCTGGCCGGGCTAGACCTTCAAATGTTTCTCAGTACGCGCCATGGCCTGGACATGCCAATTTGACACGATCGTGCCCAATTTTCAGCCCAAAATAGTGCTCCCCATGGTCAAGCCGTGCCAGCCAACATGGCTATGTCAGTCGGCATGGCCGTGTCAGCCTCCGATTCAGACTGTAGACCAAACTTAAAATGACCACAACTTTCATTTTGGTTAGAGTTACAGGGAGTTCAACCTATCAAAAAGTAGATAATTACAAGATCCACAAGTTTGGTTCAGAACTCAACCTGAGATAAAGTAGTCTAAGGGTTGAAAAACTAGTTTTGGCAGAGCCCAATAGTGCTTCACACGGGTAGTCTGTGCTAGTCGGCACAACCGTGTCAGCCTTTGATTCAGACTGCATACTAAACTTTGAATGGTCATAACTTTTAGCTCGAGTGGAGCCATAGAGCCTAGAACCTATCAAATTTAAGATAATTTCAAGATCTACCACTTTGATTCAGGATCCAACTTGAGAAAACCTAGTCTAAGGGATAAAAAATTGGTTTTGGCGGAGCCCAACCAATGGGGTAGATCTAGAAAATTTGGGGAAGGTATAAAAGGGTCAAGCAAACCCTTGCTTGACTTATCTTGGACTAGGGGGCTCCGCTCTTGGTTGGGAGAGGAATTTTTTCCCTTCTTGGAGAAACCCTAGAGAAGCCATCTTCTTCCATCAAGACAATCCGTCCACCTCCAGAGCAAGGATTCCTTCTGAAGATATTTTCTGCAAATCTTGTTAAGCATTTCTTCCTCTCTATTCTCTGTTTTGGATTGTAAGAATGCTTCTTGCATTGTCTTTGATTTGAAATTCCCTTATTATAGAGTAGACTCTTAATTTTAGGATTAGGGATTAGCCCTTTTTGATATGTAAACACTCTTTTATTGAATGTATAAATTTGCATGTTTCTTATTCAATGATGTATGTGTTTGTGGTCTGGGCCTACTATGTATACATGATATTGATGTCAAAAGTATAAAATTTGTATCCCATGAGGTGCGGGGATGAACCGAAAGGAGAACCCAATCCTCTGACCCATCGAAACCCGAGACATGGAGAGTCGCTTTCGAAAGTAGATCGGTATGCCACGAGGAGAAATAGGTTATCACAGATCTTAATGGATCGGTTCCAATTCATCACCATGCAATAAAAGAAGGCAACTTAGAGGTTGTGGGATCATGTGACAGGGATCTCCGTAAGAAAGTAATTCCTCAGCTTTGTCACTTTGAAAGTAGACGACTAATTGAAACGGATACGCTAGTATAGTTCCAAAAGTTCACATCGGATACCATAGGATAGTCTACCTACATATACAACCATTGAGGATAGGAAACCAAACATAGATTAGATGTTTACAATCATTATGATAAAACCAAAGTCCTAGAATCATTTTTCCCATCAAATTCTCTCGGATCACTCTCCTTTCTTCTTTCTCTCTCTGCTCTTCTCTCTCAACTCTTTGATTTCTCTCTTTTAATTTTCTCTGCTTTCAACCAACTCAACCCCCTCAATCAGTCTAGACAATCATGTTAACTTAGTATATTAGATTTGACTACTAGTTTTTGTCGATCGATATTTTATTATTTGACGTCAGAATCATGCATTTGCGATTTACATACATCAAGTTTTTGGCGCTATTGCCGGGGACTGGTTTAGTTGATATTAGTCGAATTACGAACTGATTGGACTAGACATCTTTCTTTTTCAATTTTTACATTATTTTTCTTTTCATAGTAATTCTTTCTTTTTCAGGTGAGGTCAAGAAATTTATTTCTAAGCAACCATGGATTCGTATTCTTGGTAATTTGGAAGCTTCAATGAAAATTTTAATTCTAGTACTAAGCAAGTGGATTACGCAAGTGGAAGCTTCATCTCATCCATCTTGTTTATGCCACATCTTTCGACAAGTCAATAGTGTGCTCACAGATTCCTAGTATTCATAGCCTCAACAACAAGTCACGTATGATCCAACTCTTAGCACTTATAGTCATGATTGGGGTAATTATCAAACTCAGTATCACCAACCCCAACAAACTCCAGAGAGGTATGAGTACTTCCAACCTCAGCAGCAGGTTATGCATGAAATGTTTTTAAATACATCTGATTTTGGTTGGATGGATCATTCGAGATTCAAGTATAAAAATGCGAAGCAATGTATTCCCGACCCTCCATAGTACTACAATATGGAGTTTTCTTATTGTGAGCTTTGTGGTGCAACATGACATGTGATCGACATATGTCTACTACTAATTGATCATATATATCGACCAGGTGGGGAAAAATGGGGCGTCCTACCTGGTTACAATGAGTGGCAGCAAAAACAACATTATTGTGATACTTGTGAAGCATTGGGCCACACAATCGAAAATTGTAGCAAGTAACGAAGTTCGGATGCATCATTTGAAAATTTCGTGGATGATAATGCATGTGGGACTTTTGATAAAATAGCTGTCATGTCAGATGTGGATGGCAATATTAGTATGTTGGCAACTTCTCCTATATGTGATTCCATCATGGATGATGTTGTAGAAGAAGCAGTACCTCCGACATCATTATTTTTAGATGTGCAACCCTGAGAGTGGGAAGTGGTGGATAGCTGGAGGCCTTGAGGCTGGACACTCCCACTATTGCCAAAGCCTCCATTTCTACTGAACAAAGCCTCAGTATCCGCAGAAATAATCGAGCTCCCTGAATGAATGCTCCAGCTGAACTACCTCCAATTGCCCGAAATATCTTACGAAGAGGAAAAGGTGGAAGGAGCGGTACTTGCTGCATTGGTTGTCATTCCGCCTCTAGGGTGGATACTTCTACTGAATTACTGTCGACCGCCAGAGAGACTACATGAGGAGGCGATGATATTGGAGGGAGCGACCAAGTACCATTCTGACCTTACGAAAAAGGTGCTCATCTCACCTAGGACAATTCCACCTTCGGCGTGGATGTTAATGTTGAATCTTCTGCGACCACCGGGAAGGATCCATTCTAGAATTGCCCCTATTCCTGCATGGATTTTACTTCTGAATCTCCTTCAACAACCAGGACTCAAGTAAGTGCATCACATTTATTTTCTTATCTTATCATAGTTTATGCATTGTCATTTCCTTTTTGCAATTTTATTTGAAGCACACATGCATAACTTTGTCCTTGAGAAATTTTTTGATAGCATGTGAATACACTCCCATACCAAATATTTAATTTGAAGCACACATGCATAGCTTTGTCCTTGAGAAATTTTTTGATACCATGTGAATACACTCCCGTACTTTTGGTAAATCATGTTCTCCCAATCTTGTAGTAAGATTATGAAAGTATTGTTGAGTTGATGATGGTTCACTGAATGCGTACTTGATAGTTTGACTATTTTACTTCATTTATGGTTTGCTTCCGAAGAGTCAATTTAGATGGCTTAGTCATAATTCATCCTGTTGGACTAGTACCTTGGTAAGAATAGGTGATCCTCTCCCAATATTTCAGTTATTGGATAATCTCGGTTAATGTCAACTCATTTGAAAAAATGGTTCTTTGTTCAAGTGTTGCACATTGCAATAACTTAGCGAGAAAAAGAAAAAAAAAGAGAGAAGAATAAGAGATCACAAAAAAATAGTTATCGTGAGTGAAAACTAATAAGTTACCCCTTTGAGATCGAGTTAGGTTACTGGGAAAATAACCGTTATGTTTCTCTTGATACTGAGTATTCCTTTGAGATTTTATATTGGGAAGAGGGGATGAACCTCGCGTATGACAGGTAAGTGCCTAACGCTAGAAACCTTTGGGAATACGATGGAATGACGACATGACTTAGGGCGGAACTTGAAAACTTTAGGAACAAACTATGCACTTAAACTTTCTTGTTAGGTTTGGTGAAACTAATCGAATGTCTTTGCTTAATGATAGTACTACTTGATGAGATTAGATGAACTTATTAGAGTTGAGAGATGATCATTCATATGTGTTCTTGATATTGATGTTTGCTTCAGGACAAGCAAAGGATTGGTCTGGAGGATTTTGATGTGTGTATTTTATATAAAGTTTTTATCATAATTTGACACACATTCTATCTCATTTTATATGCATATGTCATATGTTTTCATCTATTTATGCTTCATTTTGATATTTTCTACTTCGGAGAGCTTCTTTTGTTTATTTTCTTTGATAGTGCATGAAAAGGAGTGAAAACAAAGTTCGAAGACCCATTTCCAAGTTCATTCTAGCTGCCATGGTCGTGGCCATAGCCGTGGCCAATTTGGTGTGGTCATGCCGAAGTTTTAGAGTCTCTTAGAGTTCACCATGGGTAGGTCATGCCAGCTGGCATGGCCGTGCTGGATTTCTGAACCTCCTCCAACGGGTGCCATGGGCAGGCCGTGCCCTATTTTCAGATCTCTTCCAGCGGGTGCCACAGGCCACTTGTGCCAGCCGGTACGAGCCGTGCCAAATCTTTAGAGCCTGCCAGCATTCACTATGGGTGGGCCATGCCAGCCGGCATGGACGTGCCCAAATTTGGGGCTTCTTCAGTGTTCAGCACGGGAGGGTCGTGCCAGCCATCACGGTCATGCCATCGCTCGCCAGCAGCCACAACGCCCGACATGGGCAGGCCGTGTCGATGAGCACGGGTCGTGTCGGACACCTGAAAACCAAGTATAAAAAAGAGGATTTGGATTTGAAAGAAGGGATCTCAATTGGGATCCATCCAAGGACCCCAAGAAGACTTCAGAGAGTGGATTCAAGGGATTTCTGACGCCTCAATACCTAGAATTCAGATTGGAGAGCATCCGGAGATAATCATTCACATCAAGACTAAGCTTTTCTTGTCATTTCTAAATTTGTCTTGATTGTAACTTGTTTACATGATGATCTCTGGTTGTAACTCCGCATTTATGGAGTAGACTCTTGATTCTAGGATTATGGATTTAGCCCATTTGATATGTAAATACTACTTTGAGAATCTATTGAGTTTGAATATTTTTATTTCAATGATATGTGTGTTTATGATTTGGATCTACTAATTGAACGGTCTTGATGCCAAAAGCACAAGATTCATATCCCATGAGGATTTGGGGAAGAACCAAAAGGAAAATCCAATCCTCCGACCTGTAGAAACCCTAGATATGGAGAGTCACCTACAAAAGTAGATCGGTATGCCACGAGGAGTAATAGGCTATCACAGATCTTAATAGATCAATTCCAATTTGTTGCCACATAGTAAGAGAAGGCAACTCAAGGGTTGTGGGATCATGTGACAGGGATCTCCTTAAGAAAACAATCCTTCAGCTCTATCACTCTGAAAGTAGATGACTAATTGGAATGGATACGTTGGTGTAGTTCCAAAAGTTCACATCGGATACCATAGGATAGTCTACCTACATAAAAAACCATTGAGAATAGGAAACCAAACATATATTAAGTGTTTACAATCATTGTAGTGAAACCGAAGTCCTAGAATCATTTTTGCCATCAAATTCTCTTGGATCACTCTCTTTCCTTCTTTTTCACACCAATCACAATTCTCTCAGCTATTTGACTTCTCTCTTCTAATTTTCTTTGCTTTCAACCAACTCAACACCCTCGATTAGTTTAGACAATTTTATTTATTTAGTATATTAGTACTTAACCACCAATTCATGCTGATTCGATATTTTTTATTACTTGACGACATTCCGTGCACTTGCTGAAATCTCACATCAGTTATTTTCTAATAACTCTATTTTGAAGGAGATCGATCTGTTGCTCTTTTATACGAAGAACTAATCCTACAGAAAATCTTCTTCCTGTTGATCTTGAGATTGAGAGAACGTACCAAAGAAAAAGAAATTTGGAAAAATAACTTGAAGCAAAACAAATATAATCTCTAATGACAAACAAACCATTGAAAGACTATGTTGTACCTAGTGCTAGAGGATTAAGGTCTAGCATCACCAGACCTTCAATTAAAGCCAATAATTTCGAGCTAAAATCTTCTACAATCTCAATGGTGCAACAAAATCAGTTTGGGGGAGGACCAACTGAAGACCCCAACCACCATTTGAAACAATTCTTGGAGATATGTGGAACCATGAAGCTAAATGGAGCATCAACAAACACAATCAGATTGTTGCTATTTTCCTTCTCATTAAGAAATAGAGCCAAGCCTTTGCTAACTTCACTATCGGCTAACAACATATCCACATGAACAGAGATTTTTGGAGAAATTTCCCCCGCAAGTAAGACGACCCATTTGAGGAATCTTATCTCAAGTTTTATGCAGAAAATTGGAGAGTCCCTATATAAAGAATGTGATAGATTCAAGGGTATTTTATGCCAATGCCCACACCATGGATTAGATAAATTACTTATCATCCACATATTCTATAATGGAAGTTCTTATCAAACGAAGATATCCC